>JAYESA010000257.1:0-290746 GCA_036927795.1 Iris macrosiphon
TGACAAAGTAAGAAACACCCTTGTTACATTTTTGTTGGTTTGGAAAAGTGTCTAACATACTAAGGAATAAAACCATATGAGCGGTAACATATTTTCTCTCAAAAGAAAATCTATAGAACCTCAAAACTTCTACACAAATTTAAGAATCCACTAGGAGACAGCAAAATATGTGATGTCGTGTCTAGGCAACATAGATTAAAGAAAAACGCCAACTATATTATATTTTAAATTCACTTTCTGTTGCATTTTATGAGCTTGAAGTTGCCTCCTTAACTGTTACTGTCGAACAATAACAATATTAAAGGAGTTTCAGCAATTTTCTCCAAGAAAGATTTGCCAAAACCTGCTAAACTTCAGAAATTAACAGAAACCCCATAGAACAGTTTTACGTTTTTTTACTTCCTCTGTTTTCCAGAAGTTCTCCTGTAACCCTTTCTGTAACATTTTGTGAAACATGAAGTATATATTTCTTAATTTTCTCTGAAAACTTTACACATGCCCACAAAACCTTTGGAAATTTACAGAACAATATATCTGCTTCTTTCTTTTGTTTTCATTGTCTGTTACATTTTGTTAGCGTGAAACTGGCTCTGGAACTGTTACGGATTACTACACAAATTCAGAGGAAAAAATTATTCAATTTTTCTAGAGAAAAATACCAAAAAAAGACACCTTTAGCTTTTTCTTCCTGAACCCCATAGAACAGTGTTACTTTTTTTCTTTTGTTTTCATTCTCTGTTACATTTTGTTAGTGTGAAACTGGTTCTGGAACTGTTACAGATTACTACACAAATTCAGAGGAAAAAATTATTCAATTTTTCTAGAGAAAAATACCAAAAAAAGACACCTTTAGCTTTTTCTTCCTGAACCCCATAGAACAATGTTACTTTTTTTTTCCTTCCTTGTTTTCCAGAAGTTCTCCTGTATCCCTTTCTGTAACATTTTGTGAAAAATGAAGTACAAATTTCTTAATTATCTCTGAAAAAATTTACACAAGCCCACAAAACCTATAGAAATTTACAGATTAATACATCTCCTTCTTTCTTTTGTTTTCAATGTCTGTTACATTTTGTTAGAATGAAACTGGTTCTGGAACTGCTACAGATTACTACACAAATTCAGAGGAAAAAAATTATTCAATTTTTATAAAGAAAAATATCCCAAAAAAACACCTTTAGCTTTTTCTTCCTGAAACCCCATAGAACAGTTTTACTTCTTTTTCCTTACTCGTTTTCCAGAAGTTCTCCTGTATCCCTTTCTTTAACATTTTGTGGAACATGAAGTACAAATTTCTGAATTTTCTCTGAAAACTTTACACAAGTCCACAAAACCTTTAGAAATTTACAGAACAATACATCTGCTTCTTTTGTTTTCATTGTCTGTTACATTTTATTAGCGTGAAACTGGCTCTGGAACTGTTACAGATTACTACACAAATTCAAAGGGGGGAAAATTATTCAACTTTTCTAAAGAAAAATTACAAAAAACCACCCTTAGCTTTTTCTTCCTGTCTCGCTATTATAACAAATAAGTTTCTTAGCCCTTTTCGCAAACAATTTGTGAATCTATAGAATTTTTACATTTAAGTTCCTTCCTTTTGTATTGACAGTTACAGAATTCAGAGAAAATTTCACCTAACCTTCTTTTCTCCAAAGATAATTTACTGAAACCCCCCTAACCTACAGAAAATTAACAAAAAACCACAAAAAAAAACAATAATGTTAAGTTTACTACCAAAGACTTACAACCTTCTTACAACCCTCTCTACCCCACCCCCTCCCCCACCCACTCCTACCTGTGGGCCACACCCAGCCCCACCTCTCCTCCAACGAACAGCTGCCACGTGGTGCTCCTACCACGTGACGGCCAACCGGACAGCCACCGCCCCCCCCCCCCCCCCTCCCCCTCCAATGGACTGCCACGTGGCGGTTGTAAAAAGGTTATAAGCATTTAGTTGCCGCCACATGGCGGTTGTAAAAAGGTTATAAGCATTTGGTTGTAGGCATAGCATTGTCCCACACAAAAATCGCTCTTCCGTACTACTTTGTGAGCTCGAAAGCAGCTTTACAAAAGCCATAAAAAAGCCAACTCTTCCACTTTCTGTGGGATGTTACCAAAGGAATTTTCACTTTCCACCTCATTATTCCCAAAACAAAATTACGCAAAGCCCCCTGAAACTTCACAAAATTAACAAAAAAAAAAGCGCCGAGAGCTGCTCACCCCTCCGTTGGCAAGCGCAATGGCCATGATGGCCGCCGCCTCCATGACCCACGACAGGGGGTTCCACATGAACCCCAAGAACTTGAGAAATTTACTCTCCTGCACCAACAAAAAATTACCCATAAGTCCATTTCATCCCCCCAAAATTGCAAACCTAGTCCCAAAAAAAAATCCAGAAATTGTTTTTCCAAACCTTCTTCTCCTCCAGCTTGTTGTGGCCGAAGATGGCGAGCCGCTCCTGGGCCGCGTCGCCGGTGAGCCCCTCCCGGTTGCATCTCAGGGTCTCGAACACCTCTTCGATCGGGATGTTCTCCTGAGCAAAAGAAGAAGAAGAAGAAGAAGAAGAAGAAGAAGAAGAAGAAGAAGAAGAAGAAGAAGAAGAATCAGTCGAAAATGACCGGGAAAGGAACATGAGAAGAAGTAGGGGGTCATGGATAATTTTACCAGGTCCACAGCCTCCTTGAGAACAGCCTCCAGCGCCTCCGGCTTGTCCGCCATGTTCTTTTTTCTCCTCTCGAAGACCTCCGAACTCAATTCTGGTCTTTTTAAGGACTACGGAGAGGAAAGGGGGAGAACTGGGAAGAGAGTGGGGGAGAGAGTAGGACTCGAAAGGAATTTTTTTTCTTAGAGAGAGAGAGAAAGTAACAGGTGAGTGAGTGAGTGAGTGAGAGAGAGAGAGGAGAACGCACTAGCACGGCTCCCGAATAAAGAGGGTGAGGAGGAGAGAGGGGGCGTACAGCAAGTACTTGGCAGGTACACCTCCCCCTCTCTCACTCCACTTACTTTTTCTGTTTGACTGCTTGAAAATCATTGGAGGAGTGAGTGTGTTAAATTTCAGCATATTAAAAGTAAAATACTATATTTGCATACCCAGTTCGATTGAGTTGAAATTATTTGTTTGGTTGGATAAGATTTTTTTTCGAAATTCCCGTACATACAATTAAAGTTTAAGAAAATGCTATCAAATCATAGACTTTGTTAAAATTGTAATTATTTTTATTTACTCATCTCAAAAAAAAAAAAATTTATTTGTATTTACTTTCTCAATTGTTAATTATATCTTCACTATCTTTCCATTTTTATTTTTATTATTGTTATCCCTCAAATTTTTTCATAATCTATTAATTGTAATTGTAGTTAAAAAAAAATGCCTATTTTTTATAATCGAAAAGTAGTACTAATAAAATAAAAATGGGGGTACTAAAAATATGATTAGCAATTGGAAAGGGATAGATACAAATAACTCAATTGTAAATTTAGACCTAAAACGTCCAAATGTCCTAGCATTGGACATCTATGTTGAGACTGGAGCTTAGTTCCTTTCGGTTTGGGTGATTAACATCTAATTTACACATAAAAATGTCCTATGGTAAGATATTTTTGGCACAAAAGATCTTCTACCAATGAATATTTTTCTTATATTTTTCTTGGTGACAAAATGTTCTACCGAATGGTGTATCTTGTGTAAAAAAAAAAAAAAAAAAACTCTGCCACTGGATGTTTTTCTTACAATTTTTTAATATTTCCAAAAAATATTTATATATATATATATATTTGGAACTTGTGGTCAGCAAATGAAGTAATAAGATTTAAAAAGTTGAGGGTTCAAATCTTCCTATAAAAAGGGTAAGAAATGTTGGAAATGTTGTATGATCCGAGCCGGAGTTGGCCACAGACACGGACAAGGAAGCTGGAGCGATACCAACCCACTTGAAGATAACGAACCAACGTTTAACAAAAGCACAAAGTCAGATCAAATACGGTATTTTCGGTGACTATGTCAACTGGACAATACAATCTATATAACTTCTAACAAGATAAAATATTGAATAAAAATGTTGAACCTTTTGTCTCCAAGTTCAACTCATCACCAAACTCAAGAAGAAAGAAAGAGATACAACTGAAATTACTCACGCAACCTTATGATGATCTCCCAGAATGAAGAGAACGACTCCTCGAACATATATTTTCTTCCGTCTCGAATGATGATCCCTAATAGCAAAGCACGGACTCTCTCTTCGATTTTCTATGGACTTGTACCCACGAATCTCACGTATGAGTTTCGCATGCCAACCACCCTCAACCCATATATATAGGTTGAGAAAACCTAATTTAGGGCCAGAAAATCCCTAAAATAATCCAGTACTAATCATGACCGTCCAAATTTGATCACACGAATATTTGATGCTGATTTAGGGGCATATACTTGTGTTGTTCCTATTTTTTCTCAGGCTAGACCCCAACATTACTCTCTCTCCTGTCTGATGAGAGATGGTATCCCTATGTCTCCTCAATTAGACTCCATGCATGTCACCCTGTGACAGAGTTCCTACTCTTCCTTGTCATTAATCTCCGACCCCCGAGCTATTAACAATATTCCTTTATTTCCAACTTCTCGGCCACCATGTAGGTGCTAGCTGCCATGCGTAGCACCACTTGTACAATTGAGATCATGTCAACATCACTAACTCAGTCAAGACTAAAGTCCCTAACAATCAGCCTCATCATAAATCTCGGCTACATGTCCCCGACTTCCGTCTTCCATCGAAATGTGCTCCCGTTCCGTCGAGCTTCTCCACCTTGGCTAGCCCAACCAAGAAGACGTGCAGTTCCTTCGAGATTCAAGCTCATGAACCTTTCTACCTTCGTATAGGACACTAAACTACTCTCATACATATGCATCATCGAGCAGAATATCATGCATTGTTCACGCCGTACATGACCCACAACTCTTTCAAAACCGTGCAAATTGAGATGCACCTGCCTTGGATTGAGTTTAATGCACACCTTGATCTCCTCTCTGGTTTCGAACTGCTGAAAAATATCGCTCCATTGGATTTTGGCAAACCACTTGTCACCAAAATTGAATCTGTGGAACAACCCACTCCTGGAGACTGACCAGCTGTCATAAGATTGAAATACTGACCCTCAATCTTTAACTTATCTTCATTCGTCGCTTTGTCTCGATGAAACGAATCATCAGTATCCCTTAAATGATCTCGAAGACCCTCCTCAATAAGTTTCTAATTTTCCATAAACTCTTGTCGAACATCCCTCAAGCCTCCATCTGATGTTTGTTTATGGTTTGTCTGCACACCTCAGCGGCTTGAGCCTTTACATACCATAAACATATGTAACACCCCGCTCCACACAGTACCTTGAGATGATTAGTTAGTGAAGTATCGTTTGGCCTTCGGCTCATTTCAGAGGATTGTTCAGAGTTCTGCTCGGTCGAGACAGTCATGTGCTTCTTAAGATGGGTGGTTTCATTGAACCTTCATTTGCTCTACCTTCACACTTAACAATTGATGTTGCTAGTTTTGTTTCGATGCCATGAGTTAGTATTGCTAATAAAAGAAGAGAATCCACATAGATAAGAGGATAATCTCACTCTGTAACATACTTGTTTAGAATATGGAATTATTAACTTTATATAAGAGTTAAACTTTCGTATTGATGCCTTAGACATGAACTCTGAATTTATGTTTTTAGACTTGTGTAAAGTGTCACTGCTTTTATCTATCACATTGCTTATTTAGCCTTGTTGCTACATAAAATACAGAATTTTATATGTTGCAATATCTTATGGATTATAGCATTGTTGTGGAATATTTTATAGAATGTTGTTCTGTTATTTTATTTTAAACAGAAAGACTATCTTATTATGTTCGAAGAAATGTAACATAGAAAATTTTGGGACCGTTGGGTAGACAAGGTAATGTCCCTGGACTGGGAACTACATAGAGATGGTAAGTTTGAGACGAGCGTTGACTCGAGAAGTATGGTAAATGCTGAGTAGTGATTAGTTAGTTATGGAAAATTTTGATACCATGCATTTGTGTATAGTCTAGATGTTCACGTATTTGTATGGTCAAGGACAACTTGTGCAGTTTTGGTTCCTCGAACGATCGTCGGGGCACTGAGATCGTGTCGGTTTAGGAGGAACGAGGTATTGCAGGACCTTCAGTAGGGTGTGTGACATGGACTGGAAGGGTGTGTCGCAATACGGGTATATTGGGACCTTTGGTGTACATTGCCCGTACACAGCATGCTCATCGTCTGACTAGATCATAGTATAAGCTGGATTGTGGTGTCAGTGACCCTCATTTAGAGTTAGGCTGCTTGCTAACGTTATCTGCTTGCAGGCCTATCGGTATATTTGTATAAACGTGTACAATACACAACTATATTTATATGAGCCTAATGATTGCCTTCTGCAGAGACACACCTGTGACACTTTGAGTATGGATTTATGGGCTTATATTATTGTTCTCACAGGGAAGGACGGGTGGTAAATATTAGTAAGTTGAACCCTAGTACTTTATTACATGACACTTTATATTGTGACATAATGTAAAACCCCTATTTCTAAAAAAAAAAACCGTATTTATTATTTTTATTAATTAATAATTTAATTATGGTAATTATGTGCTAAATAGGAGAAATAGATTTTTAATAATTTTTTATTTTAGGTGTTCGGACACTTAGAGAACTTAGGGGACCATCAGGAATTTCTCGGAATTTATTCCATGTAGGAGACCCCTTGAGCTGTTGCTAGCCTAACGATGTGCATTACCCTAATCTATAAATTTCTTATGAGTATATATATATATATATGTATATACAAATATATATATATGTATATATATTTTTTTATTTAGAAAAGAAAAGAAAAGAAAGTATAAGAATTTATTAAATAAGAACTAATAGGAATTAACTAATAATATAATAATAATAATATCAATGATAACACTATGTTATTCCTTACAGCAACATGAACTTCTTAGCAAAACTTTACAGCCGCACACACTTGCAGCCAAAGGGAAACCCGACCTTTCCTATTCAGCGGCTTCACCCTCTCTTCACCCGCGGACCCGCCTCCAACTTTCCCCTCTCTCTTAATATATAATATATATATATATATATATATATATATATATATATATATATATATATATATATATATAGTTAGCTCTAAAACCCTAACCTAGAAACTCCAGACCTCCTCTTCCCATCTAGAGCCGTCACCGCAGCCAGAGAAGCCCCGCCAAGCCATCCAACCATCCCGTCGACGCCGACCTCGCGCCCTGCAGATTTCCACTCGAGGCACCTTCGCTCCGGCGTGATTTTCCGTCGACTCGCTCAACCAAACGTTGTTCCGTCTTCATAGGTATGATCATCCCTCAACCCTCTTCCATAATTGTTTTATAGCCAACCTCGGATAACGTGTGCCCCTAGGTGAAAAATAGCGCCCAAGTTGGCCGAGCAGACAGAATTCTGGAATCGCAGAATTCCAGAATGACCATCCATATTGCCGAGTTCGTATCTCCCACCACAGAGATCCGAATTCGATGATTCTTTTTGATACCTGTAGAATGCATGACCTAGTTTATTTTCTGTATAATAACCCTATGCTATTAGTTGCTGTGGACAAAATTATATTCGTCACAAAACTGCGCGCACCCACTTTTTTCAGATTTCCAAAAGTTGGAAAACGGAACGCGCCCCGCCAAACGGGACCGCCCCGCCGTGTACCAAGTGTACCGAACGGTACACGCAGCATAATTAGACACGTGAAAATTAGTGGAGACTGATTCGGACGCGTGTGCGCGCCGGAATCAGGCCGTATCCGCGGACACATCCCGTGTCGCAACTTTTATGGAACTCGTGCGTATTTTGTGCACGCTTGTCAGATTGCGACGAAACTTGTGCCACTGGACTCATGGTAACGCGCTGGTCCTGTGACCCAATTTTCACGCATTTCTGAGACGGTTGACCAGATCGCCAATTGGCGGATCCCACAGTTGACTTTTTGGACCAAATTGTGTTCGGCTCATCGGAATCCACATTTGAATATACCGTTGGGTTCGTATTGAAATTTAGAGTTGTTTGACCCATAGTTTGTCCCATTTAGAGACTGTTACCCTCGGCTCACTTTTCGGTGCAAAGTGGGCCACACGTGGACCCCACTTTTGCCCGAAATTATCGTTTTGCCCCTGTGTCCAAATTGGACGAAAGGGATGTGCTTTTTAACTATTTTGCTCATTCTAGAAACGTTGGTGATATTTATTTCAGTATCCGGAGATATTTGTTCTGTGGCCATAGCTTTTGATCCTGTGCGTTTGACTTCTGGACAGTACACCTTGCAGCTTTCTTAACAGGCAAGATACCTTGCCAAATTGTTACAGTACTTTGCATGCTATTTATATTTCTGTTTAGTTATTTTATTTCTGTATAGTTCTTGCATGTGTAGTTTCCTTTCAGTCATTACTATATATTAGATATGTTGACACACACTTGACACTTAGTATCATAGAGGACAATTATTAGGCGTATGGGCTTTTAACCACTCTGGTAACACCGTAGTCACTAGCACGCACTATGGTGGGTCGTGTCCGATGGTCGCTACCCCCGAGGTATGTCGATTGATGGAGTCCGAGGGTCGCTACTCCCGAGGTATGACGGCTGATGATGTTCATGGACGAGTGCATGAGTTGTGAGGCTTAGATCGAGTAGACTACCCTTGCCCATACATCGAAAAGTTGTCCTCATTTGCATTCATATAGATGGTCTTGTACAGCGTACTTATTTATTTTCAAATTATATGCATGTTTACTGTATTCAAGTTGGCTCGTATTTTCTGTATCTTGTTACGTCCCTCTGAGGACCTGGTCCTCTGCCAGGTGTATCTGCTCTTGAGTATTTGCAGGAGTACGGGCCTGGACCTGACGCATTCTTTTCTGTCGAGGAGGTCTTACCTTCTGAGCATTGTTGATTATCGAGCGATGGATTCTTTTAGCTGATACACTTCTGTCTTCATATTATTTTATATTGGAGATTTTATACTCCTCTCTCGTTTTAGTTTTGGATATAGTCTTTGGTATTGGATTTGTCTCCACCCGACTATTATTTTCTGGATATTTCAGACTCCTTATTCTAGTTTAGTATTTCTTTCTATGACTTGTTGTGTGGATGAGATTAGCATATCTGTGACTTGTGACATTATATATACCACATGTGAGTTTATATTCATATTACAGCGTACGTATGGGTTATGGTTTCCATATATTGGAGTTGCCATATCCATGCGGCTGGCATACTCACGTGTTCCTAGTCCTACGTATTTGGGACTGGGGCGTGACACATAAGTATCCTTATTTCTTCTATGCTATGTAACTGATCTTAAGACAAGATTAGAAATACCATATAAGTTTGCTTATACTCACATAATGAACGTGTTTGTTATAATGCCCCGCCTCCAGCGGTTCACTAAAGGAACACTTACTACTTTGACTCGGTTGAGAATCGAGTCTTGGGGAAACCTTATCGCCAAATCAATCACGGATGAAATTGTCACGCCCCAGTCCCAAAATATTATGGAACCAGGCCACGTGGCATTGGCCAGCTGACACGACTCCGAGGATATCCCAATTTAATGGATCCTGACGAAGCGTGCTACGCTGTCCTAAATCTAACAAGTCTAATAACAACAACAGGCAATGTCTAATCTCATCCACAGATAACAAGTAAATACTGAAATGAAAGACTGGAATATAAGAAACATAGTCGACTGACATAGTACAATTGAATAAGTCCGGTGGGAACAAACCCACTATAAATGATGGAAATAAAGTACTGATAGTCTGAAATAAGAGTACTGAAAATAAGAGTGACTGAAACAGCTGCTAACTAGATAAGGAGCTCCAGTCATAGGCGGAAGGCCTACCAAGAATGATCAGGGGTACTCCGATGGTGAAACCTCAAGCTCCTCGTCAAGAGCAAACCTCGTCTCCACACCTGGCCCGTACACTGTGGGGTAATAGGCCTCGTCCAGATCTGGAAGATAACCAGGTCCTCAGAGGGACGTAACAAGATACAATATGCATGCCAGATATAGTACTGAATAAAAGTAAAGAGGGGTGTGCTAACCATCTAAGTGAATGCAATGTAAGGACAACTTCAGAACGTATAGGTAGGCATAGGCATAACGTCCAACGTCCTCTAGAGTGTGGTATCTGCAACGTCCATCATTCCGAAGAATGAGGTATCTGTATATATATATAACGTCCACACTCTAAGGGACGTGGTATCTGCAATGTATATATACGTCCGTACCACTGCGAAGAGTGGGGTATCTGCAATAAAGGAGGTGGGTGTCCCATACGCCTATCAGTTGTCCTCCCCGCCCAATGTGGAAACACAAGTCGAATACACGACGTGAGAGTCCCGTATCTATATGCCAAGTCACAGCTAACTATATTACTCTAGATTACGTGCTAATCCGTGATGCATGTCGTACGCACCGATAGAGAGTCGGGTACGCGGACCCGCATCCCAATATGAATGTACCATCGCGAATACGTGTAAGGTGTCATGGTCTAGGAGGATATCAATATATCCTCACAGTGGTAGGTGAGTCAGCTAGCAACTAGGTCTAGTACACTACTCATCGACGCAATATCGACTGCACCCGAGTCAATCTCGGATGCGCACAGTTCATGTATATTTGAAATATTTAACATTTAATTTTAAAGCAGTAAATCAGCAAGGTATACTTGCCTGCCCCGGGTAGCTGCGAAATCCAAAGCCCTGCTCCTGATGCCTCGGCAGTAGTGTCCAGCAATCCTATATAGGATATAGTAATGTCTAAATTAGTCACTATAATACCACGACTAGGGCACACTGTCCGTATCTACAACTGACACAGGGTCGGGGCTGTATGTATATTTAGCTAACACTAGCATTTATATATACACTAAAACATATTTAGTTATTTTAGAAAAATAGTTATGTTTAATAGTACAAAATAGTACTTACGTATTTTTAGAAATACACTAATAAATTTGCTCACACTATATCCATATTTTTAGTAATATTTATAAGCACACATTTATATTTATGACTCAACACATAGACCCTTATTTTATCATATTTATGTGAACAAGCATACTACATAAAATACTTACAATATTGCATATTCTCATTAAATATTCTAATGTTTTTAATTACACAAAAATACGTACACATTTATAACATAATATTATGCACAAAATAAAGAAATGTGTATTAAGAGTATATACACACATATATATCTATATATATAAATACATATATATATATGCATATACATACTAGAGACTTAATACATATAAGTATTTATATATAAAATATATTATATATATTTTTAATTTCCAGAAATGTATTTAGACATAATTTGTATTTATTCATTTAATAATTTATATACTAAAAAAAATACACTTACATACATACATACATACATACATACATACATACATACATACAAACATACACACATTTTTAATATGAAAATATATAAATATATAGTATTATTTTTTATACATAATCACAGAAATTTCATATTTAAAATATGGTTTATATACTGTACAATATACATACATATGTATATATACTCATATATATATATATATATGTATATATATATACATGCCTACGTACATCAATACATACATACATACATACACAACTCTAATATACATAAAATAAATTAAAAAGATTATATAAATATTTATTATGAAAATTATAGGGATATTATGAATATATATACTGTTAATAATTAATATACAGTATATTATAGAATACGTATTTTAAATACGAAAATATACGACATTCAGGCATTCGAACTTGCAGCTGTATTTACATGTATAAATCTAAATAATTACACATAAAATAATATACCTAAATGCTCGACAAGTCGAGGGGGTCGAGCTGGTCGGTCGTCGCTGGCGGGGGTGGCCGGGCGGCGCTCCGGCGAGGGTCGGGGACTTCGGCCACAGCAGCAGCCGTTTCTGGATCGTCGACGCTGCGGGCTCGATTCCTCTCCGGTGCGTCGACGTCTTCGGCCGAAAGTTTGTGGGGTGGTGGAGGACAGGCTGGGGGAGGCTCTGGTGAAGTACGGTGGCCGGAGGTGGAGGCTAGTGGCGGTGGTCGAGCACGGGGTGGTCGGCTCGAGTGTGCGGGCTGGGAAGGTCTCGACCGGTGCGGGCGGTCGTGCGGGCTGCTCCGGCGTCGTGGGGGCCGGAGTTTCTGGTGGAAGGTGGGGTGGGGACTGGCGACAGTGGTCGTGAAGTATGGCGGCGGTTGGTGGCCGCTGGTGGTGGTGGTCGAGCTCGGGGAGGGGGGGTGTAGTATCGGCTGATGGTTGGGGGGGTGTTGGGTTTAAATGGTTTTAGGTATTTCCTTGGGTTGTGTGCCTTCCAAATGAGGTAGAATGGGGTATAAGTAGGAGAGAGAGTGAGGGGAGGCTGCCTAGGGGTTAGGGCCGGCTGGATGCATTTTTTTGGGGAGTGGGGATGCTCATCATGATGGGTGGAGGGCTAGGAATAGGCTAATTTAAATGTAGGGCCAAGATGGGTTTCCAAAAAGGTGGTGGAAGTACATGTAAAATGGGAGGAAACCAAATGCCTACGGTTGGGTATTCCAATGCTTTTCTCCATGATGGTTTGGGCCAATGAGAGGGGGACACCACATTACAATTTTGCAATTTAGCCCCTGAATAAAATGGTATTTGCACAATAACTAGGATTGGGGATTTAATGCAAACAAACACCATGTTTGGTGTTCCTCATTGGACTATGAGGGTGTTTGGTGTTTTGTATGAGGATGGTGGGTGTGGATGTGGGTTTAGGTTGGAGTTGGGTCCAATTTAATTGAGGTTGGGTAGCCACATTAATTAATTCATAATTAATGTAACGATGTTTCTAATTTAATTTAATTAAAAACCGGGAGTCTAAATTTGGTTGGACAAGGGTCCTTGGTGTAGTAGGCTCAGTGTACAATGTCATCGTGGTCTGGGTTGGTCAAAAATTGGTTGAGGTTGGGTCTCAATGTCCATTGGAACGGACAACGAACGTAGTTACGCAAATTTAAAAATTCGCGCGCGGACGTTTGTAACAACTTTTGTGCGTCTAAAATCTGGCACAAAAATCGATATCCGGGGTTTGTTCCTGATGGAATATGATAGGTTTACGTGTCTAGGTCAGATACGTGGAATTGGTTTTAGGGCAACAGCTAAGGTCGTATCCTAAAACAATAAATCATTGCACATGTATCATAATACATTAATTAAATCTTAATTAAATCAGGTAAACCCTAATTAGGCTAAATAAACTAGTAAACCCTAATTTCTGGTCGAGAGGGTTTACAGAAATGCAAAGAACCCTTCCAACAGATGAAATAGCTTCTATTGAAATGAGTCCAAGAGTTTTCATTGGTTATTTTGCTGCTTGATTTTGTGTTGCTTTGTGTTTTGTCTGGATTTCGATGATTGATTTTCATGATTCGATTTTCTCGCTTGCACATTCATTTTGAATCGTAAGAGAAAGCAATCGAAGGATGCTAACCAAGTATTGTTGCAATTTTGGGACGCATAACCAAGGAGTGATCATTGTGTAAGGCTTCTCCATCCTCTCGTTGATTCAATCGGTGAGTGGCTTTAGCCCTTCGATGAATCCTTTAGTCTGCACACCTTAATAAAAAGAATCTCTAGTTCACTTGTGATGCCTATCTCTATGCTTAATGTATTCATAAACAAGATAAGTTAAAAAGGAGGTAACTGTATGCTTGATACATAGAATTATTGCATTGCTCGTTCAAATATATATAACCTGTCCCTTGATCACAAGTTGTACCAATAAAAGAATGATAGATGGTTACAGGCCCCATACATCTAATAAGAAGAAAGGGTGTACTGAATGCTCATTTTTCTTTTGTTGCATCATAGTATTTTTGATTTGATAGAAATACATTCATGCATCGGTCTGGACAAACTTGTGCATTAGGACGTATCCTCTAGTTTGGTTCCTGGGGCACTGGGAATCGTACGACCTAGAAGAGGACAGAATACCATGAGGCTTGAAGACCTCATGATTAAGGAAGGTTGTCAGTCTATTAGGGAGATGGGCTTGAACGTCCCAACTGCTAATCATGGGTTTCCATGGACCATCATGTAGTTAGGTCGCATGCTAGGTCTACCTTCTTGCACACCTAATTTCTTGATGCCAAAGAGTCATAAATACCATACATATATGCAAATCGTTGTTAACTTGTATGTCTGCTGCAGAGATAACCGCTCGACCGTGGGTAAGATTTACCTTATGCGTAGTCTATCTTTAATTATGTTGTCTTTGCAGAATTGTTAAAAAAAACTAGACAATTAGAAAGATCACATAATAGTAATGCTAGATTCACTTGTATACTTAGTGTGGATTTCTAGGTGAGTTTGGCCACGGTCGCTCACCAGTACATGTTGTAGTACTGACCCATATTTGTGGGCAAATGTCACTTTCACATTTCCAGATAAGGGCATTTGTGTAATTTCACTATTCTGAATAATTATGTATTAAATTTAATCTGCTGAGTTTTTATAAACTATTTATATATTGTTAGTTGTGTTTGGGTTAGGTCAAACCCTAGAACTCATTAGGACTAACCTAATGACTAACCCTAATTTGAAAACCCAAATTCTAGACAAACCCTAGAATTCCAATTTTATGGTTGAACCTCAAAACCCTAGAATGACTAACCCTTAGTTAATTAGGTTCTTCATGACCTAACATGGAGGATTAACCTAATCCTATGCATTTGAAACCCTAACCTAGTTTTTAATATAAAATGGAGCCACCCTCAAACCCTTTTCTCCTTCATGAAGAAAGAAACCCTAGCCTCCATTAGAAAAGCCTTTTTTCCCACCCCAAATTCGGAATATAACCCTAGGGATTCCATCTTCCTCCTCCAAAGCAAGGAAAACAAGGAGCTTGGGTCAAGGAACCTTGGGGAAGAAGAACCTTCATAGGAAAACCATCTCCCTATAGGTAAAATCCGATTCTAACCCAATTTAATTCTGATTTTTGTTGTTGTGCCCATTAGGAAACCCCCTTTTGTGTAGATCCTGATTTCTAGGGATCCTACATGAAGACCTAGGAGGAATTAGGACTTGGGTGTACCTATGGGTGTTTTTCCTAAATTCTGGAACCCTAAACCTAGGGATTTTGTGTAGACACGATTTTACCTCCAACATATGAGTTTAGATCTCGATGCTTAGGTTTTCAAATTTAGGATTCATGGGTACTTGTGTGAATCCGTTTTCTACACTTCTTGTGTTTGTAGAAATGCCCTTAAGGTTTTACCTATCTAATGTATTCGTATATCTGCATATTTTGACATACAACTATATACATAATGTAATTACTGGAGTTGTCAGCTATGTGTTGGATTTTTCCCTGTACAGTGGATGATTTGAGATGTGCAATGCAGTCGGGTGTTTTGGGACTGTTCTGTGCAGTGTGTTTGGGAAAAAAACTGTGTAGTCGAATGGAGTTGTTCAGTGCAGAATTAGGTCCTATGTGTGTGCAGTGATTTGTGTGTGTGAGTGTTTTTCTGTGTGTATGTAGCAGAAAGTTAGTGAGTTTAAGTATCAGTGAGGAGTTTAGTTCAGCATGTCTGAGTGATACCTGTAAAATTTTTTGTGTTAAGTCTTGTGTGTGTGTCTCAATATATTGTCTGTGTGTGTATTAGTGAGTAGCTATCTGTGTGAACCTAAGTGTTAGTTCTAGTGTGTGTATGTACCTGTGTTAGAAAACTGTATCTGTGTGAGTGTCTCAGTATGCCTGTGAGTGAGTGTCATATGTGTGAGTGACTGAGTTTCAGGGAGCAGTTTCAGCATATCTGTGTGTGAGTGTCAGTGAGTATCAGGAGTATCAGTTCTCATATATGAGACTCAGATATTTTAGAGCATCAGTGTGTTTATATACCTGTGTGATAGTGTGATAGTGTGTGGCAGTGTGTGTTCCAGAAATCAGTGAGAGTGCAGTGTGTATTAGAGTGTCTGTGAATATATGTGTTAATGTGTGCAGTTGAGAATGTATCCCTGAGTTCAGTGAGATGTATCAGTGTATAGCCTGTGTGTAATATGTTAGTGAGCACACAGTGTGGTAATACCTGTGTGTATAGGAATTTAGTATTTCTGTGTAGCTCAGTGTATCACGTGAACCTATGTGTTTGTACCAGTAATTCAACCAGCCTGCCTATGTGAGTTTAGAATTCAGTGAACAATGTGTGAGTACTGTGAGTTAGAACTGTGTATTTCAGTGTGTGTATGATTCAGTTCTGTGAGTGAAAACAGGGTGTGTTAAGTGTGTAGCTATGTATCCAACTAGTGTGTGTACAGCTGTGCAGACTGTGAGTGTGAGAAGAGAGAGTGCAGTGTGCAGATAACCTATGTGTCCATGAGAACCAATATCAGTGTGAGTTTTTGCCTGTGTGGATGTATCAGTAGGATTAGTAGGGTGCACAGGTTTCAGTGAGTTCTCTAAGGTATCACATGAAGTACTTGGTATCCTAGTTAATACATAGTGTTTATGAGTTAAGGTTGGATTTTGAGTACTAGTTTAAATTAGAGTTAAATGGATTAAGTAATACCTTAGAATCTATATAGGAGTTATATTTATACTAAATGCCTAGTATGTAAATATTGCTTAGTATTAATATGAAACCTAGAGTAACAAGTTAACCTAGTATTGACCAGTAGGTTTAGTATGACCTAGAGGCCTCATATTTAAATTAGTTAATCATGCTCATTCCTTTAATTCATTATTTTGACATTGAATTTCCATAATTAGGTCATTGTGATCCCGCTTTGGACATCGATCCTCACACTTTACTCAGGACCACAGACGAGTACATTCTCTGACAGTTTTTATTTTTGTTGATTACTTCTATAAATTCAGTTGTAGTACATACTTGATTCCGACACTATGGATACACGGGTTGGCACCCTAGATCCCCATCATGAGGAGTCGTGATTGGAATCCATCGTGCTAGCTGGGGGATGGGGAACTATTAGTAGATTATGTGATCATATCCAAACATTTATATGCATCATAGCTCACCCCACTTCTCACGTCGGGTGCGGCCTGACCATTTACATGCATCATAGCTGTTATATATGATTAGCCTGACCACTACATGCATCATAGCGAACCATATGGTTAGCCTGACCTACAAGAATCATAGTTAATCATATATAACTAGCCTGATCTAGTCCTAAGCCGATCACATAATAAACTGATAATTCAAACACTTAGCTAGATGTTTATTCTTTATTCAGATTCACTTGTTCTAGCATTCACTGTTATTGTTCATTGCTAGATGCTCTATTGCCTATTTTATTTCTCCAGTACTTTACATTCCTACATTTATTCTCATCTTGTATTTCTTACACTGTTTATAGTTTTTGTCAACTTAATGAAACTGCTGTTAGTGTTTGTGCTTCGCTCCAATCCTGACTGGATAACATTTTTCAGAGGACCTGGAGAACTTTTGCCCCACTCATTACGGCCCAGGATTAGAGGGAGATTTCACTCCGGAAATCCCAGAGGAGTTGCCTATTCTAGAGGAGATCTTACCTGCCTGTTCTTAGATTATTTTTCTGTATTATTGTTTTAGACTGAGACTGAGTTGTATTTATTATTTTGTGACTTTGTGAGTTCATCTAGACCCAGGACTTGAGTTGGACTTATTGTGGTTGGTTTATTATAGAACTCTTTTCCATTCTCATCGTGCCCATTATTCTTATAGCTTGTGATTGAGTATATTTATAGAACTGTGGATTATTATCATTGTCCTCCGTACGGAGTTGAGACTATTGACAGGATATATTATGTTGAGACCTAGACAACGTTTTACTGCCGATGCTGCGACGTAGGCTGGACGTACACACGACTCATGCCCAAATTTCGGGTGCGGGTCGTGACACGTTTTTAGTGGTGGCCCATGCAGGTCTAGTCCTAGTTTCGCATTAGAGCGATATCGTAGTGGTGCTCGCTTAGAGTATTACTACGAGCCTGTTTTAGGAAATAGGAATTAGGCCGAGGATATGCTCAATCACAATTAGGAATTTCTGATTCTTATAATACTACTCTTAATGATTTTTTCCTTTAGAAATTTACTGTCCTTCCTTGATGATATCGTGTCTATTGCCTTAATTAAATCTTTCGATCTGTCTTCAGGATGCCGAGGACCAGGTCCCGAAGACTCGGAGCAGCAGAGTCAGAGAGGTCTGCCACCTCTCACCCTGCCGGACAGACATCAGCAGCACCTCCTACATCTCCAGTACATGTGGGAGTATCTGCAGCTTTCGGGGGTCCTCCCCCACCTGTTCAGAGGGTTCCCATAGCTACGACGGAGCCACCACTACCACCAGTTCAGTATCCAGGAGGTGTGTCCGTCGATGGGCACAGATGTTCGCTTTGATTCAGGGCATGGTCGATGCCCAGAAGACGTCGGCAGAGGCCCAGAGGGTGCAGGCTGAGGCACACCAGGCCCAGACAGAGATGATGAGGGTGAGCATGGAGAATGCTCATCAGGTGGCTCTCCAGGCTGTGGAGAGAGTCACTCAGCAGCAGCAGCATCCTGGCCAGCACCATCAGAGGCCAGGCACCATTGTGGATTTTAAGAGGATGATGCCTCGGGAGTTCAAGGGGACAGAAGGGATACTCTACGCCGATGATTGGCTAGAGGACATCTAGAGGAACTTGCGCTTGGCGCAGCTTCTGGAGGCCCTTCAGATCGAGGCCGCCGGCAGCCAGATGTTCGACATCGCCTTGATGTGGTTTAGCACAGAGCCGAGACTCCTTGACAAGGGACTCACTTGGGAAGCTTTTAGAGAGCTCTTCAAGAAAAAGTTCTTTCCTGATGTTGCCCTGGGAGCTTTGGAGGGTCAGTTCCATGACTTAGTCTAGGGGAGCTCGTCCGTCGATAAGTATGCCGCGGAGTTTTGCCGCCTGAGCCGCTTCGCGCCATCGATGATTAGAGATCCGGGAGACAGGGCCCGGAAGTTCAAAAAGGGGCTGGCAAGGGAGATCAAGTCTCGCACGTCGGGACGTCGCACAGCTACCTACGAGGGCATATTGATGGATGCCCAGATAGCCGAGGATGACTTGGACCTCAGGCCCAAGAGGGGATGCGATGTTTTCGGAGGAGCAAACAGTAGTGCGGGACCGGGCAAGCGTCCACACTATCAGCAGCAGCAGAGGCCCTTTCAGCAGCAGCACCAGCAGCACCAGGCACCAGCCCGAGGGCAGGTCCAGCATCAGCAGCAGAGGCAGACTCAGCCTGCCATCCAGTGTGCGTATTGCGGGAAGGCAGGACATACTAGAGAGATCTGCAGGAAGAGATTGGGCTCATGTCTGTCCTGCGGATCGACGACACACCACCTGAGGGATTGCCCTACCATTCGTCCAGGTTAGGGGGGAGCAGCCGCCCAGAGAGGACCAGACAGGGTACCTGTCGTACCAGGAGGCCAACAACAGAGGGCACCACTTCCACCGCAACATCAGAGGTTCGCCCAGCATCAGCAGCAGAGAGGTGCACCACAGGGGCGAGCGTACGCTATGGCAGTCGAGGAGATCGAGCCAGCAGGAGACTTGATCACAGGTTCGGTTCTTCTCGATTGTATTCCCGCATTTACCTTATTCGACTCTGGCGCTTCCCATAGTTTTGTGTCTGTATCTTATGCACTTCGACATCATTTAGACACAGAACCATTAGCTAGGACTTGCAAGATCATGACTGGTGGAGGTATTATCCTAGTCCGTGATCACTGCAAGGACCGGAGGGTGTCAGTAGGAGGCCGAGAGTTGAGCGTGAGCTTACTCGTCATGCCACTTCCGGGGTATGATATTATACTCGGAATGGACTGGTTGAGTAGACATCATGCTACTATAGATTATTATAGAGGCAGAGTATAATTTAGACCACCAGGAGAGCCGGAGTTTGAGGTCGTCAGAGGAGCAGCGGAACAGAGGAAGAGCACATTTTGTGGAGCCAGGGCGGAAGAAGAGGAGTTGCCACATCCTCTGATAGCGGAGTTTTTCCTGGATGTATTTCCAGAGGAGTTGCCAGGCTTGCCGTCAGACAGAGATGTTGAATTCTCTATAGACTTGGTTCCAGGAGCGGAGCCCATTTCACAACATGTCTATAGAGTCAACAGCAGCGAGCTGGCAGAACTGAAGAAGCAAGTTGAGGAGCTGCAGGACAAAGGCTTCATCAAATCCAGTTCATCACCATGGGGAGCTCCGATATTGTTCGTACCGAAGAAGGACGGCACGGTGCGCATGTGCATTGATTATAGAGCTTTGAACAACCTCACTATCAAGAACAAATACCCGCTGCCGAGGATAGATGATCTTTTCGATCAGTTGAGCGGGGCGAAGGTGTTTTCAAAGATAGATTTGAGGTCAGGCTATCACCAGGTGAAGGTGAAGAGAGAAGACACGCCGAAGACAGCCTTTCGGACCAGATACGGCTAGTTTGAGTTCCTGGTGATGCCATTTGGTTTAACCAATGCACCGGCAGTATTCATGAACCTGATGAACAAGGTGTTCCACCAGTACCTTGACAAGTTCGTGGTGGTGTTCATCGATGATATTCTTGTGTATTCCAAGACCCCGGAGGAGCACGAAGAGCACCTGAGGTTGGTCTTAGAGACTCTCAGGAGGGAGAAGCTGTACGGGAAACTCTCTAAGTGTGAATTCTTCCTTGACAAGGTTGAATTTCTTGGGCATGTGGTATCGGGTGACGGAATCTCGGTTAACCCACAGAAGATCGAGGCAGTGGAGTCGTGGGCTACCCCCAATTCGGTAGCCGAGATCAGGAGTTTTCTCGGACTAGCAGGATACTACAGGAGGTTTGTACAAGACTTCTCCAGGATTGCAGCGCCGATGACCAGACTGACTAGGAAGGATGTGGATTTTGTCTGGACGGAGGATTGCCAGGCCGCATTTGATGAGCTGAAGAAGAGGTTGACGACAGCTCCAGTTTTGACGTTGCCAGTAGGGACAGGTGGGTTCACCATCTACAGTGATGCTTCAGGGAAGGGTCTGGGATGTGTTCTTCAGCAGCACGGGAAGGTAATTGCCTATGCTTTCAGGCAGTTACGCCCTCATGAAAAAAACTACCCCACCCACGATTTGGAGTTGGCAGCTGTTATCTTCGCTCTAAAGCTGTAGAAACATTACCTGTACGGAGAGCGTGTGGAGATCTTCACAGACCACAAGAGCTTGAAGTACGTGTTCACACAGAAGGAGCTGAACATGAGACAGAGGAGGTGGTTAGAGTTGATGAAGGACTTTGACATCTCATTGCAGTACCATCCAGGGAAGGCCAACGTAGTCGCCGATGCCTTGAGCAGGTATCCGATGGCTATGTACTTGACGGCTGATAGACATTTGTTGGCGGATTTGGAGAGCTTGGAGATTGAGGTATTAGTTCCCGGTACTGAGATTCAGATGTGGAGATTACAGATACAGTCCGAGCTGATGGACAGGATCAGAGCTACGCAGTATGATGATGAGGCTCTGAGGAGTATCAGAGCACAGGTTCGGACAGGATTGTCGGACGATTTTACTATCGCAGATGATGGTTCCTTACGGCATGGCACGAGGATATGTGTGCCGAGCGGGAAGCTGCGCGAGAAGGATTTGCAGGAGGCACAACGCTCTCAGTACTCGATGCATCCCGGTGCCAACAAAATGTATCGAGACTTGAGGGAGCATGTATGGTGGTATAGAATGAAGCGCGAGGTAGTACGCTTCGTATCCCGGTGTCTAGTGTGCCAGCAGGTAAAGGCAGACCGGCAGAGGCCAGGTGGTTTGCTTCAACCTTTACCGATCCCAGAGTAGAAATGGGAGCACGTGACCATGGATTTCGTTTCAGGGCTTCCACGTTCTCCAGGAGGGAAGGACGCAATTTGGGTCATCGTGGACAGGTTGACCAAATCAGCCCATTTCTTACCTTTCAAGGTGGGCACGTCGACAGAGAGGCTAGCAGAGATGTACGTGCGACAGATCATTAGGCTTCATGGAGTTTCTATGAGCATCATCTCGGATCGGGATAGTCGTTTCACTTCCCACTTCTGGAGGAGTCTGTAGGCTAGCTTGGGCACTCAACTCAAGTTCAGTAACTCGTACCACCCTCAGACAGACGGGCAGTCTGAAAGGACTATTCAGACTCTCGAGGATATGCTACGCACTTGCGTTCTAGATCTCGGAGGTTCTTGGAAGGATCATCTGCACCTGGTAGAGTTTGCTTACAACAACAACTACTAGGCTAGCATCGAGATGTCACCATTTGAGGATCTTTATGGACGGAGGTGTCGTACACCGTTATCTTGGGACGACATTGGAGAGAGAGCCTTGCTAGGACCAAAAATGGTCGTGGATGCAGCCGAAAAGGTGAAACTCATCAGAGATAGACTACGAGTGGCGCAGGACAGACAGCGACATTGGGCCGACAGCCACCGTAGACCCCTTGAGTTTCAGGTATAGATTGTTATTTTTCTGGCTTGTGTTTGTTTGTTTAGACTGCGTGTTGAGACTGTTTTGTTTTAGGTTGGCGATCTAGTATTCCTACGGATTTCTCCGACACGTGGCATGATTCGTTTTGGTGGAGGCATGAAGCTTAGCCCCCGCTACATCGGACCCTTCGGTATTCTTGCAAGGATAGGTGCAGTGGCGTATAGACTAGACTTGCCACCTGCATTAGAGGGAGTGCATGATGTGTTCCACGTTTCACAGCTGAGACGGTATGTGGCAGACCCTAGTCACGTACTTGATCACTCGGAGATTGAGGTTGGTCCGACGCTCAGCTATCTCGAGCAGCCCGTAGAGATCTTGGACCGCAGAGAGAAGGTGTTGCGGAACCAAACTATTCCTTTAGTTCGTGTTGCATGGAGACATCACTCTCCAGGGGAGTCGACCTGGGAGAGAGAGGACGAAATGCGCGAGCAATACCCGTATCTCTTCTAGACTCGAGGTATAATTCCTTTTCTGATTTCATCTTGTTCTAGTTCAGTCCAATTTCGAGGACAAAATTTTTTTTTAGGAGGGTAGACTTGTCACTTCCACATTTCCAGATAAGGGCATTTGTGTAATTTTACTATTCTGAATAATTATGTATTAAATTTAATCTGCTGAGTTTTTATAAACTATTTATATATTGTTAGTTGTGTTTGGGTTAGGTCAAACCCTAGAACTCATTAGGACTAACCTAATGACTAACCCTAATTTGAAAACCCAAATTCTAGACAAACCCTAGAATTCCAATTTTATGGTTGAACCTCAAAACCCTAGAATGACTAACCCTTAGTTAATTAGGTTCTTCATGACCTAACATGGGGGATTAACCTAATCCTATGCATTTGAAACCCTAACCTAGTTTTTAATATAAAAGGGAGCCACCCTCAAACCCTTTTCTCCTTCATGAAGAAAGAAACCCTAGCCTCCATTAGAAAAGCCTTTTTCCCCACCCCAAATTCGGAATATAACCCTAGGGATTCCATCTTCCTCCTCCAAAGCAAGGAAAACAAGGAGCTTGGGTCAAGGAACCTTGGGAAAGAAGAACCTTCATAGGAAAACCATCTCCCTATAGGTAAAATCCGATTCTAACCCATTTTAATTCTGATTTTTGTTGTTGTGCCCATTAGGAAATCCCCTTTTGTGTAGATCCCGATTTCTAGGGATCCTACATGAAGACCTAGGAGGAATTAGGACTTGGGTGTACCTATGGGTGTTTTTCCTAAATTCTGGAACCCTAAACCTAGGGATTTTGTGTAGACACGATTTTACCTCCAACATATGAGTTTAGATCTCGATTCTTAGGTTTTCGAATTTAGGATTCATGGGTACTTGTGTGAATCCATTTTCTGCACTTCTTGTGTTTGTAGAAATGCCCTTAAGGTTTTACCTATCTAATGTATTCGTATATCTGCATATTTTGACATACAACTATATACATAATGTAATTACTGGAGTTGTCAGCTATGTGTTGGATTTTTCCTGTACAGTGGATGATTTGAGATGTGCAATGTAGTCGGGTGTTTTGGGACTGTTCTGTGCAGTATGTTTGGGGAAAAAAATGTGCAGTCGGGTGGAGTTGTTCAGTGCAGTATTAGGTCCTATGTGTGTGCAGTGATTTGTGTGTGTGAGTGTTTTCCTGTGTGTATGTAGCAGTAAGTTAGTGAGTTTAAGTATCAGTGAGGAGTTTAGTTCAGCATGTCTGAGTGATACCTGTAAAAATTTCTGTGTTAAGTCTTGTGTGTGTGTCTCAGTATATTGTCTGTGTGTGTATTAGTGAGTAGCTATCTGTGTGAACCTAAGTGTTAGTTCTAGTGTGTGTCTGTACCTGTGTCAGAAAACTGTATCTGTGTGAGTGTCTCAGTGTGCCTGTGAGTGAGTGTCATATGTGTGAGTGACTGAGTTTCAGGGAGCAGTTTCAGTATATCTGTGTATGAGTGTCAGTGAGTATCAGGAGTATCAGTTCCCATATATGAGACTCAGATATTTTAGAGCATCAGTGTGTTTATATACCTGTGTGATAGTGTGATAGTGTGTGGCAGTGTGTGTTCCAGAAATCAGTGAGAGTGCAGTGTGTATTAGAGTATCTGTGAATATATGTGTTAATGTGTGCAGTTGAGAATGTATCCCTGAGTTCAGTGAGATGTATCAGTGTATAGCCTGTGTGTAATCTGTTAGTGAGCACACAGTGTGGTAATACCTGTGTGTGTAGGAATTTAGTATTTCTGTGTAGCTCAGTGTATCACGTGAACCTATGTGTTTGTACCAGTAATTCAACCAGCCTGCCTATGTGAGTTTAGAATTCAGTGAACAATGTGTGAGTACTGTGAGTTAGAACTGTGTATTTCAGTATGTGCATGATTCAGTTCTGTGAGTGAAAACAGGATGTGTTAAGTGTGTAGCTATGTATCCAACTAGTGTGTGTGCAGCTGTGCAGACTGTGAGTGTGAGAAGAGAGAGTGCTGTGTGCAGATAACCTATGTGTCCATGAGAACCAATATCAGTGTGAGTTTTTGCCTGTGTGGATGTATCAGTAGGATTAGTAGGGTGCACAGGTTTCAGTGAGTTCTCTAAGGTATCACATGAAGTACTTGGTATCCTAGTTAATACATAGTGTTTATGAGTTAAGGTTGGATTTTGAGTACTAGTTTAAATTAGAGTTAAATGGATTAAGTAATACCTTAGAATCTATATAGGAGTTATATTTATACTAAATGCCTAGTATGTAAATATTGCTTAGTATTAATATGAAACCTAGAGTAACAAGTTAACCTAGTATTGACCAGTAGGTTTAGTATGACCTAGAGGCCTCATATTTAAATTAGTTAATCATGCTCATTCCTTTAATTCATTATTTTGACATTGAATTTCCATAATTAGGTCATTGTGATCCCGCTTTGGACATCGATCCTCACACTTTACTCAGGACCACAGGCGAGTACATTCTCTGACAGTTTTCATTTTTGTTGATTACTTCTATAAATTCAGTTGTAGTACATACTTGATTCCGACACTATGGATACACGGGTTGGCACCCTAGATCCCCATCACGAGGAGTCGTGATTGGAATCCATCGTGCTAGCTGGGGGATGGGGAACTATTAGTAGATTATGTGATCATATCCAAATATTTACATGCATCATAGCTCTCCCCACTTCTCACGTCGGGTGCGGCCTGACCATTTACATGCATCATAGCTGTTATATATGATTAGCCTGACCACTACATGCATCATAGCGAACCATATGGTTAGCCTGACCTACAAGAATCATAGTTAATCATATATAACCAGCCTGATCTAGTCCCAAGCCGATCACATAATAAACTGATAATTCAAACACTTAGCTAGATGTTTATTCTTTATTCAGATTCACTTGTTCTAGCATTCACTGTTATTGTTCATTGCTAGATGCTCTATTGCCTATTTCATTTCTCCAGTACTTTACATTCCTACATTTATTCTCATCTTGTATTTCTTACACCGTTTATAGTTTTTGTCAACTTAATGAAACTGCTGTTAGTGTTTGTGCTTCGCTCCAATCCTGACTGGATAATATTTTTCAGAGGACCTGGAGAACTTTTGACCCACTCATTACGGCCCAGGATTAGAGGGAGATTTTACTCCGGAAATCCCAGAGGAGTTGCCTATTCTAGAGGAGATCTTACCTGCCCGTTCTTAGATTATTTTTCTGCATTATTGTTTTAGACTGAGACTGAGTTGTATTTATTATTTTGTAACTTTGTGAGGTCATCTAGACCCAGGACTTGAGTTGGACTTATTGTGGTTGGTTTATTATAGAACTCTTTTCCATTCTCATCGTGCCCATTATTCTTATAGCTTGTGATTGAGTATATTTATAGAACTGTGGATTATTATCATTGTCCTCCGTACGGAGTTGAGACTATTGACAGGATATATTATGTTGAGACCTAGACAACGTTCTACCGTCGATGCTGCGGCGTAGGATGGACGTACACACGACTCATGCCCAAATTTCGGGTGCGGGTCGTGACACGTTTTTAGTGGTGGCCCATGCAGGTCTAGTCCTAGTTTTGCATTAGAGCGATATCGTAGTGGTGCTCGCTTAGAGTATTACTACGAGCCTATTTTAGGAAATAGGAATTAGGCCGAGGATATGCTCAATCACAATTAGGAATTTCTGATTCTTATAATACTACTCTTAATGATTTTTTTCTTTAGAAATTTACTGTCCTTCCTTGATGATATCGTGTCTATTGCCTTAAATAAATCTTTCGATCTGTCTTCAGGATGCCGAGGACCAGGTCCCGGAGACTCGGAGCAGCAGAGTCAGAGAGGTCTGCCACCTCTCGCCCTGCCGGACAGACATCAGCAGTACCTCCTACATCTCCAGTACATGTGGGAGTGTCTGCAGCTTTTGGGGGTCCTCCCCCACCTGTTCAGAGGGTTCCCATAGCTACGACGGAGCCACCACCACCACCAGTTCAGTATCCAGAAGGTGTGCCCGTCGATGGGGCACAGATGTTCGCTTTGATTCAGGGCATGGTCGATGCCCAGAAGACGTCGGCAGAGGCCCAGAGGGTGCAGGCTGAGGCACACCAGGCCCAGACAGAGATGATGAGGGTGAGCATGGAGAATGCTCATCAGGTTGCTCTCCAGGCTGTGGAGAGAGTCACTCAGCAGCAGCAGCATCCTGGCCAGCACCATCAGAGGCCGGGCACCATTGTGGATTTCAAGAGGATGATGCCTCGGGAGTTCAAGGGGACAGAAGGGATACTCTACGCCGATGATTGGCTAGAGGACATCGAGAGGAACTTACGCTTGGCGCAGCTTCCGGAGGCCCTTCAGATCGAGGCCGCCGGCAGCCAGATGTTCGATATTGCCTTGACGTGGTTTCGCACAGAGCCGAGACTCCTTGACAAGGGACTCACTTGGGAAGCTTTCAGAGAGCTCTTCAAGGAAAAGTTCTTTCCTGATGTTGCCCTGGGAGCTTTGGAGGGTCAGTTCCATGACTTAGTCCAGGGGAGCTCGTCCGTCGATGAGTATGCCGTGGAGTTTTGCCGCCTGAGCTGCTTCGCGCCATCGATGATTAGAGATCCGGGAGACAGGGCCCGGAAGTTCAGAAAGGGGCTGGCAAGGGAGATCAAGTCTCGCACGTCGGGACGTCGCACAGCTACCTACGAGGGCATATTGATGGATGCCCAGATAGCCGAGGATGACTTGGACCTCAGGCCCAAGAGGGGACGCGATGTTTCCGGAGGAGAAAACAGTAGTGCGGGACCGGGCAAGCGTCCACACTATCAGCAGCAGCAGAGGCCCTTTCAGCAGCAGCACCAGCAGCACCAGGCACCAGCCCGAGGGCAGGTCCACAATCAGCAGCAGAGGCAGACTCAGCCCGCCATCCAGTGTGCGTACTACGGGAAGGCAGGACATACTAGAGAGATCTGCAGGAAGAGATTGGGCTCATGTCTGTCCTGCAGATCGACGACACACCACCTGAGGGATTGCCCTACCATTCGTCCAGGTCAGGGTGGAGCAGCCGCCCAGAGAGGACCAGACAGGGTACCTGCCGTACCAGGAGGCCAACAACAGAGGGCACCACTTCCACCGCAACTTCAGAGGTTCGCCCAGCATCAGCAGCAGAGAGGTGCACCCCAGGGGCGAGCGTACGCCATGGCAGTCGAGGAGATCGAGCCAGCAGGAGACTTAAGCAAAGGTTCGATTCTTTTCGATTGTATTTCCGCATTTACCTTATTCGACTCTGGCGCTTCCCATAGTTTTGTGTCTGTATCTTATGCACTTCGACATCATTTAGACACAGAACCATTAGCTAGGACTTGTAAGATCATGACTGGTGGAGGTATTATCCTAGTCCGTGATCACTGCAAGGACCGGAGGGTGTCAGTAGGAGGCCGAGAGTTGAGCGTAAGCTTACTCGTCATGCCACTTCCGGGGTATGATATTGTACTCGGAATGGACTGGTTGAGTAGGCATCATGCTACTATAGATTGTTATAGAGGCAGAGTATTATTTAGACCACCAGGAGAGCCGGAGTTTGAGGTCGTCAAAGGAGCAGCAGAACAGAGGAAGAGCACATTTTGCGGAGCCAGGGCGGAAAAAGAGGAGTTGCCACATCCTCTGATAGCGGAGTTCCTGGATGTATTTCCAGAGGAGTTGCCAGGCTTGCCGCCAGACAGAGATGTTGAATTCTCTATAGACTTGGTTCCAGGAGCGGAGCCCATTTCACAACATGTCTATAGAGTCAACAACAGCGACTTGGCAGAACTGAAGAAGCAAGTTGAGGAGCTGCAGGACAAAGGCTTCATCAAATCCAGTTCATCACCATGGGGAGCTCCGGTATTGTTCGTACCAAAGAAGGATGGCACGGTGCGCATGTGCATTGATTATAGAGCTTTGAACAACCTCACTATCAAGAACAAATATCCGCTGCCGAGGATAGATGATCTTTTCGATCAGTTGAGCGGGGCGAAGGTGTTTTCAAAGATAGATTTGAGGTCAGGCTATCACCAGGTGAAGGTGAAGAGAGAAGACACGCCGAAGACAGCCTTTCGGACCAGATACGGCCAGTTTGAGTTCCTGGTGATGCCATTTGGTTTAACCAATGCACCGGCAGTATTCATGAACCTGATGAACAAGGTGTTCCACCAGTACCTTGACAAGTTCGTGGTGGTGTTCATCGACGATATTCTTGTGTATTCCAAGACCTCGGAGGAGCACGAAGAGCACCTGAGGTTGGTCTTAGAGACTCTCAGGAGGGAGAAGCTACGGGAAACTCTCTAAGTATGAATTCTTCCTTGACAAGGTTGAATTTCTTGGGCATGTGGTATCGGGTGACGGAATCTCGGTTAACCCACAGAAGATCGAGGCAGTGGAGTCGTGGGCTACCCCCAGTTCGGTAGCCGAGATCAGGAGTTTTCTCGGGCTAGCAGGATACTACAGGAGGTTTGTACAAGACTTCTCCAGGATTGCAGCGCCGATGACCAGACTGACTAGGAAGGATGTGGATTTTGTCTGGACGGAGGATTGACAGGCCGCATTTGATGAGCTGAAGAAGAGGTTGACGACAGCTCCAGTTTTGACGTTGCCAGCAGGGACAGGTGGGTTCACCATCTACAGTGATGCTTCAGGAAAGGGTCTGGGATGTGTTCTTCAGCAGCACGGGAAGGTAATTGCCTATGCTTCCAGGCAGTTACGCCCTCATGAAAAGAACTACCCCACCCACGATTTGGAGTTGGCAGCTGTTATCTTCGCTCTAAAGCTGTAGAAACATTACCTGTACGGAGAACGTGTGGAGATCTTCACAGACCACAAGAGCTTGAAGTACGTGTTCACACAGAAGGAGCTGAACATGAGACAGAGGAGGTGGTTAGAGTTGATGAAGGACTTTGACATCTCATTGCAGTACCATCCAGGGAAGACCAACGTAGTCGCCGATGCCTTGAGCAGGTATCCGATGGCTATGTACTTGACGGCTGATAGATATTTGTTGGCGGATTTGGAGAGCTTGGAGATTGAGGTGTTAGTTCCCGATACTGAGATTCAGATGTGGGGATTACAGATACAGTCCGAGCTGATGGACAGGATCAGAGCTGCGCAGTATGATGATGAGGCTCTGAGGAGTATCAGAGCACAGGTTCGGACAGGATTGTCGGACGATTTTACTATCGCAGATGATGGTTCCTTACGGCATGGCACGAGGATATGTGTGCCGAGCGGGGAGCTGCACGAGGAGGTTTTGCAGGAGGCACACCGCTCTCAGTACTCGATGCATCCCGGTGCCAACAAAATGTATCGAGACTTGAGGGAGCATATATGGTGGTATGGAATAAAGCGCGAGGTAGCATGCTTCGTATCCCGGTGTCTAGTGTGCCAGCAGGTAAAGGCAGACCGGCAGAGGCCAGGTGGTTTGCTTCAACCTTTACCGATCCCAGAGTGGAAATGGGAGCACGTGACCATGGATTTCGTTTCAGGGCTTCCACGTTCTCCAGGAAGGAAGGACGCAATTTGGGTCATCGTGGAAAGGTTGACCAAATCAGCCCATTTCTTACCTTTCAAGGTGGGCACGTCGACAGAGAGGCTAGCAGAGATGTACGTGTGACAGATCGTTAGGCTTCATGGAGTTCCTGTGAGCATCGTCTCGGATCGGGATAGTCGTTTCACTTCCCACTTCTGGAGGAGTCTGCAGGCTAGCTTGGGCACTCAGCTCAAGTTCAGTACCTCGTACCACCCCCAGACAGACGGGCAGTCTGAAAGGACTATTCAGACTCTCGAGGATATGCTACGCACTTGCGTTCTAGATCTCGGAGGTTCTTGGAAGGATCATCTGTACCTGGTAGAGTTTGCTTACAACAACAGCTACCAGGCCAGCATCGAGATGTCACCATTTGAGGATCTTTATGGACGGAGGTATCGTACACCGTTATCTTGGGACGACATTGGAGAGAGAGCCTTGCTAGGACCAGAAATGGTCGTGGATGCAGCCGAAAAGGTGAAACTCATCAGAGACAGACTGCGAGTGGCGCAGGACAGACAGCGGCATTGGGCCGACAGCCACCGTAGACCCCTTGAGTTTCAGGTATAGATTGTTGTTTTTCTGGCTTGTGTTTGTTTGTTTAGACTGCGTGTTGAGACTGTTTTGTTTTAGGTTGGCGATCTAGTATTCCTACGAATTTCTCCGACGTGTGGCACGATTCGTTTTGGTGGAGGCGTGAAGCTTAGCCCCCGCTACATCGGACCCTTCGATATTCTTGGAAAGATAGGTGCAGTGGCGTATAGACTAGACTTGCCACCTGCATTAGAGGGAGTGCATGATGTGTTCTACGTGTCACAGCTGAGACAGTATGTGGCAGACCCTAGTCACGTACTTGATCACTCGGAGATTGAGGTTGGTCCGACGCTCAGCTATCCCGAGCAGCCCGTAGAGATCTTGGACCGCAGAGAGAAGGTGTTGCGGAACCAAACTATTCCTTTGGTTCGTGTCACGACCCGCACCCGGATATTCGGGCACGAGTACGTGGGTACGTCCAGCCTACGCCGCAGTGTCGGCGGTAGTACGCTGTCTAGTTCATAATCACAGGTAATTTAGAATCTATCTCATCCACAATAAAGTAAATAGACAAGAAAAATAACAGGAAATAGGAATACTAAGATTTCATAAGACAAAATGATATACAGATCCATAGTTTAATACAGAATCCAGAAGATAAATCGGGGACAAACTCGATTGCTGTGCTGAAAGGAAATACTAGCTAACTGGCTACTACTCCTCAAAAGTAGTCTCCTGAGATGTATCACCTGCTACGCCATATGGGTGGGGGCAAGTTCTCATCATCGCCTAAAATAACGGATCCAGTCAGGAAAGGAGCAAAGTACACAATGCACAACAAGATTTAAACTAAATATTTATAATAATTAATATTGAATATCAAGTTAAGAAACTGCATAACAGAACATCATGATCTCAGAGTTAAAGCTGTAAGCAGGAATACGAGAAAGCAGAAATAAATGAGACAGGAATTGAAACTACAACAGTCAGCAAGAAATATAACAAGACCAGAAACTATCTGCGTGAACTTGTGTTTATTTTAGAATACATAGTTGGCATGTAGGGGTTTATAAGGCTAATCCGGCCGTCATAGACGGCTATTAGACAATATAATCGAGATCCGGCTGATGGACAGTCGTGTACCAACAGCTATTAGACAATACAGGGGAAAGGGTAAACTACATGCCTTCTAGTATTCTCCCACCCGACACGAAAGCAAGACATAAAAAACCAGTATTCAAGAGATGAAATCCAGTGTTCTAACTCTACGTGTAATCATCAATGGTACTTAATAAAGCAGGGAATTTATTTATCACAATATAAAGATTAAACTTGAAGTGCAGGTACTTGCCTGTTGTTTGGATCTGGTTAATATTGGCTCTTGGGGGAAAATTCCAGAGATGAGTCCAAAAGCTGAAATAGATATTACCATCACGCTCAGAAGATGTCAATTAGCTAAAAACGCCTGTCCTTGGGTCCAATTTGGAGACAAGGGCAAAAATGGCAGTTTTGGGTCAAAACGGGGTCCGCCGGTGGGCCCGCTTTGCACCGAAAAACGTGTCAGGGTCAAAGGTCTCCAAATTCACCAAACTTAGTGTCAACAGGTCAGGAACGCTGATACGAACCCAACGGAACTTCCAGAATTGGATTCCGATGAGCCGATCACAAAACCGCCCGTCGAGCGGGGCCTGTGGGGCCCACGACACGCGATTTCGTCAACGTTCTCAGAATCGAACCAAACTTGACCCACAGGACCAGCGTATCGCTACGAGTCCGATGGCGCAAGTTTCGTTTCGATCCGACGTGTGTGTACGAAGTTAGGGTGAATTGCAGGAAAGACGGATACGGGGCGATGTCCGCGGATACGCGTTGATTCCGGTGTGCACGCACACCCGAATAAGCTTCCGCGAAATCTCACACGTCTGTATCAATGTTGCGCACGTATCTGTGAAGACCGCGCGCGACCAAGTCGTCCCGTTTGGCGGGGCGTACCCAGTTCCGGGGTGAATCGGGTCTGGTTTTTCCTATTTTTGGATCGCGGTGTGCGATCACCACAGGACGCGATGCCCCGAGCGGTTTGTCCGGGCACCGAGAGGGTCATACAGGCTTCACAACGCAATTTGCGGAATTAGAATCGGAGCTACGAGGTGAAAGTTATAAGTACCTGAAGGGGACCCGAAAATCGGGGTCGAATCGTGTCCGACACGACACAGGACACGTGTCCTGTGTCCGACACGCGGGGCGGGAATTAGGATTTTGGTTTGGGATTCCGGCGAGGGGCGGCGCTGGGCGGCCGGGCTGAGGCGGAGGGCGCCGGGGGCAGCGCGGCGAGGCGGCGGCCGGGCTCGGCGGCGGAGGCGGCGCGGGGAGTGGCCGGAGTTGCTGCCGCTGCTGTTCGCTGGAGAAGAAGAAGTGGAGGGAAGTGGCTGGGCAGGGTGGTGCGGCGGCGGGGGCGACGATTCCGGGCGGCGCTGCACGGCGGGGAGGCGGGCTGCGGCGGCGTGCGGTGGCTAGGGCTGGCACGGTGGAGGGAGACCGGAGAGGAGAAGGGAGGGGTTTATATGGGGGAGAGGGTGGCGTCGAGGGCCGGGGAAGGCGGAGTAGGGGAGGGTCGTGGCCGCGGAGGGTGGCCGAGTCTGGCGGCGCAGCGGGCGGAGCGCAGCGTGGCCGAGCGGAGCGGCCGGAGGACGCGGCGGAGCGGAAGACTCGGGCTGAGGGGGAAGAGAGAGGCCGGGTCGGGTTGCGGGTTGGGTGGACCCGCCCGACCCGCTAGGCCAATGGGTTTGGGCCGGAGTCTGTTGGGCCGGGCTGGGCCGGCCCAATGGGCTTAGGGTTTATATTTAAAATAATAATAATAATAATAATAGTAAATAATTAATAAATAAATAAATAATTAAATAAATACTTTTTAGGCATTTAAAAAAATAGGTCTGAGGCCCAATAAATTCCAGAAAAATTACCCTAAGTCCAGTTTTTCATTTTACACCCAAAAATATTATTTTCATAATATTTTAATATCATTTATTATCAATTAAAAATCATTTAATAATTAAAAACTCTGATTTTAATTACAGAAAATTCCCAGAAAATTGCGAAAATCCAATTTTAATATTTTTTGAAAAATCAAGGGCTTACAATCTACCCAACTTATAAAAATTTTGTTCTCGAAATTAAAATATGGTAGGATTCTCTCTGTCCAATCTCACTTGATTACAGTCTAACGGGTTCCTCTCAGGTGAACATTGCGGTCGCTACCCAACTTAGAATTTACCCATCTATCCTTTAAGGCTATACAACTAGTAAAGCTAGGTCCCAGCTTAATTAATCATGGTATTGAATATTTAAGTCTTTAACACAAATACACCACCTATGGTTTTCCCTTAGTCATAGAGGTCCATCAATGCGATCAGTCTGTGGGGTATATCTAGCACTACAAATCAAACTTATACAAAACACAGGATTTTGTCTTTCCGAAATAAGGGAAGACGCGGATCAATGATAAAGAGTTCAAGGGCGAGGTGGTAGAACAGAGGTATAGGGATCAAGGCGTCTAAGGAATTCTAATGGGAATTGTCAGGCGGTTATGGATTGAATCCTATCTTGGTAATTCCTATTCGCATGCTCGTATTAATACAATTATGTAATCGATACGATATGCTCGGACATATCTAGAGGGCAAGTATACTAGTCAACTATATCTCAATCCACGTAAAGTAGTTATGCGAAGGACGAACCAAGTGCACTAAGATTGATCAGACCGTAATACACTGATTCTGATTAGACAATGTATTAGTAGGCGTCCCCAACAATACATATCTCATGATCAAGCTCGATAAAAGAGTAAGCTTGCAAAACTAGGCTATAATAGCATCATAAGTCAAGGTAGTGCAGCAAATCTAGGTACGCTAGATGATGATGAAAGGATGTACAAAATTATTTAAGTTCACAAAACAACCTACAATAAGCACAATAACAAAAGAATCTACAATCTCTACAGTTATCAAATATAAAAGCATTCCAGGTTATTAGCAAGTTCAAAATTTCTAGGTTGGGGCTGAGGTCACGAACCAATAGGCACAAAAACAAGACTAGAAACGGCAGCTACAAATCACTTACGCGCATTGGCTACTCCAAGAGTCTGCGTGTTCTCCACGGTCATGCTGGTAGAGCATCTCGTGGTGATCTTGTAGGAACCTCGTCGCTTGCTGGTAGATCCTTTACTCTGCATCCAAAATAAACGATAAAGGCGCACAGGAATCAAGGCAGGATGCAAGTCAAAAAAATAATTCGAAGGCGATATGAATATCAAGAACGATTCAATCAAGTGGATGAGCTTTTCCTAAAATCCTCAATCTTATTGCAGGCCTGTTCGGTCTCTAAGTTAAAACCGAACAATTTAGTCGTTGACCTGTATGGGCCACCACAAAAATGTGTCACGACCCGCACCCGGATATTCGGGCACGAGTACGTGGGTACGTCCAGCCTACGCCGCAGTGTCGGCGGTAGTACGCTGTCTAGGTCATAATCACAGGTAATTTAAAATCTATCTCATCCACAATAAAGTAAATAGACAAGGAAAATAACAGGAAATAGGAATACTAAGATTTTATAAGACAAAATGATATACAGATCCATAGTTTAATACAGAATCCAGAAGATAAATCGGGGACAAACCCGATTGCTGTGCTGAAAGGAAATACTAGCTAACTGGCTACTACTCCTCAAAAGTAGTCTCCTGAGATGTATCACCTGCTACGCCATATGGGTGGGGGCAAGTTCTTATCATCGCCTAAAACAACGGATCCAGTCAGGAAAGGAGCAAAGTACACAATGCACAACAAGATTTAAACTAAATATTTATGACAATTAATATTGAATATCAAGTTAAGAAACTGCATAACAGAACATCATGATCTCAGAGTTAAAGCTGTAAGCAGGAATACGAGAAAGCAGAAATAAATGAGACAGGAATTGAAACTACAACAGTCAGCAAGAAATATAACAAGACCAGAAACTATCTGCGTGAACTTGTGTTTATTTTAGAATACATAGTTGGCATGTAGGGGTTTATAAGGCTAATTCGGCCGTCATAGACGGCTATTAGACAATATAATCGAGATCCGGCTGATGGACAGTCGTGTACCAACAGCTATTAGACAATACAGGGGAAAGGGTAAACTACATGCCTTCTAGTATTCTCCCACCCGACACGAAAGCAAGACATGAAAAACCAGTATTCAAGACATAAAATCCAGTGTTCTAACTCTACGTGTAATCATCAATGGTACTTAATAAAGCAGGAAATTTATTTGTCACAATATAAAGATTAAACTTGAAGTGCAGGTACTTGCCTGTTGTTTGGATCTGGTTAATATTGGCTCTTGGGGGAAAATTCCAGAGATGAGTCCAAAAGCTAAAATAGACATTACCATCACGCTCAAAAGATGTCAATTAGCTAGAAATGCCTGTCCTTGGATCCAATTTGGAGACAAGGGCAAAAACGGCAGTTTCGGGTCAAAACGGGGTCCGTCGGTGGGCCCGCTTTGCACCGAAAAACGTGTCAGGGTCAAAGGTCTCCAAATTCACCAAACTTAGTGTCAACAGGTCAGGAACGCTGATACGAACCCAACGGAACTTCCAGAATTGGATTCCGATGAGCCGATCACAAAACCGCCCGTCGAGCGGGGCCTGTGGGGCCCACAACACGCGATTTCGTCAACGTTCTCAGAATCGAACCAAACTTGACCCACAGGACCAGCGTATCGCTACGAGTCCGATGGCGTAAGTTTCGTTTCGATCCGACGTGTGTGCACAAAGTTAGGGTAAATTGTAGGAAAGGCAGATACGGGACGATGTCCGCGGATACGTGTTGATTCCGGTGTGCACGCACACCCGAATCAGCTTCCGCGAAATCTCACACGTCCGAATCAACGTTGCGCACGTATCTGTAAAGACCGCGCGCGACCAAGTCGTCCCATTTGGCGGGGCGTACCCAGTTCCGGGGTGAATCGGGTCTGGTTTTTCCTATTTTTGGATCGCGGTGTGCGATCACCACAGGACGCGATGCCCCGAGCAATTTGTCCGGACACCGAGATAGTCATACAGGCTTCACAACGCAATTTGCGGAATTAGAATCGGAGCTACGAGGTGAAAGTTACAAGTACCTGAAGGGGACCCAAAAACCGGAGTCGAATCGTGTCCGACACGACACAGGACACGTGTCCTGTGTCCGACACGCGGGGCAAAAATTAGGGTTTTGGTTTGTGATTCCGGCGAGGGGCGGCGCTGGGCGGCCGGGCTGAGGCGGAGGGCGCCGGGGGCAGCGCGGCGAGGCGGCGGCCGGGCTCGACGGCGGAGGCGGCGCGGGGAGTGGCAGTAGTTGCTGCCGCTGCTGTTCGCTGGAGAAGAAGAAGAGGAGGGAAGTGGCTGGGCAGGGTGGTGCGGCGGCGGGGGCGACGATTCCGGGAGGTGCTGCACGGCGGGGAGGTGGGCTGCGGCGGCGTGCGGTGGCTAGGGCTGGCACGGTGGAGGGAGACCGAAGAGGAGAAGGGAGGGGTTTATATGGGGGAGAGGGTGGCGTCGAGGGCCGGGGAAGGCGGAGTAGGGGAGGGTCGTGGCCGCGGAGGGTGGCCGAGTCTGGCGGCGCAGCGGGCGGAGCGCAGCGTGGCCGAGCGGAGCGGCCGGAGGACGCGGCGGAGCGGAAGACTCGGGCTGAGGGGGAAGAGAGGGGTCGGGTCGGGTTGCGGGTTGGGTGGACCCGCCCGACCCGCTAGGCCAATGGGTTTGGGCCGGAGTCTGTTGGGCCGGGCTGGGCCGGCCCAATGGGCTTAGGGTTTATATTTAAAATAATAATAATAATAATAATAATAATAATAATAGTAAATAATTAATAAATAAATAAATAATTAAATAAATACTTTTTAGGCATTTAAAAAAATAGGTCTAAGGCCCAATAAATTCCAGAAAAATTACCCTAAGTCCAGTTTTTCATTTTACACCCAAAAATATTATTTTCATAATATTTTAATATCATTTATTATCAATTAAAAATCATTTAATAATTAAAAACTCTGATTTTAATTATAGAAAATTCTCAGAAAATTCCAGAAAATTGCGAAAATTCAATTTTAATATTTTTTGAAAAATCAAGGGCTTACAGTTCGTGTTGCATGGAGACATCACTCTCCAGGGGAGTCGACCTGGGAGAGAGAGGACGAAATGCGCGAGCAATACCCGTATCTCTTCTAGACTCGAGGTATAATTCCTTTTCTGATTTCATCTTGTTCTAGTTCAGTCCAATTTCGAGGACGAAATTTTTTTTTAATAGGTTAGACTTGTCACTTCCATATTTTCAGATAAGGGCATTTGTATAATTTCACTATTCTGAATAATTATGTATTAAATTTAATCTGCTGAGTTTTTATAAACTATTTATATATTGTTAGTTGTGTTTGGGTTAGGTCAAACCCTAGAACTCATTAGGACTAACCTAATGACTAACCCTAATTTGAAAACCCAAATTCTAGACAAACCCTAGAATTCCAATTTTATGGTTGAACCTCAAAACCCTAGAATGACTAACCCTTAGTTAATTAGGTTCTTCATGACCTAACATGGGGGATTAACCTAATCCTATGCATTTGAAACCCTAACCTAGTTTTTAATATAAAATGGAGCCACCCTCAAACCCTTTTCTCCTTCATGAAGAAAGAAACCCTAGCCTCCATTAGAAAAGCCTTTTTCCCCACCCCAAATTCGGAATATAACCCTAGGGATTCCATCTTCCTCCTCCAAAGCAAGGAAAACAAGGAGCTTGGTCAAGGAACCTTGGGGAAGAAGAACCTTCATAGGAAAACCATCTCCCTATAGGTAAAATCCGATTCTAACCCAATTTAATTCTGATTTTTGTTGTTGTGCCCATTAGGAAACCCCCTTTTGTGTAGATCCTGATTTCTAGGGATCCTACATGAAGACCTAGGAGGAATTAGGACTTGGGTGTACCTATGGGTGTTTTCCCTAAATTCTGGAACCCTAAACCTAGGGATTTTGTGTAGACACGATTTTACCTCCAACATATGAGTTTAGATCTCGATGCTTAGGTTTTCAAATTTAGGATTCATGGGTACTTGTGTGAATCCGTTTTCTACACTTCTTGTGTTTGTAGAAATGCCCTTAAGGTTTTACCTATCTAATGTATTCGTATATCTGCATATTTTGACATACAACTATATACATAATGTAATTACTGGAGTTGTCAGCTATGTGTTAGATTTTTCCCTGTACAGTGGATGATTTGAGATGTGCAATGTAGTCGGGTGTTTTGGGACTGTTCTGTGCAGTATGTTTGGGAAAAAAAACTGTGCAGTCGGGTGGAGTTGTTCAGTGCAGTATTAGGTCCTATGTGTGTGCAGTGATTTGTGTGTGTGAGTGTTTTCCTGTGTGTATGTAGCAGTAAGTTAGTGAGTTTAAGTATCAGTGAGGAGTTTAGTTCAGCATGTCTGAGTGATACCTGTAAAAATTTCTGTGTTAAGTCTTGTGTGTGTGTCTCAGTATATTGTCTGTGTGTGTATTAGTGAGTAGCTATCTGTGTGAACCTAAGTGTTAGTTCTAGTGTGTGTCTGTACCTGTGTCAGAAAACTGTATCTGTGTGAGTGTCTCAGTGTGCCTGTGAGTGAGTGTCATATGTGTGAGTGACTGAGTTTCAGGGAGCAGTTTCAGCATATCTGTGTGTGAGTGTCAGTGAGTATCAGGAGTATCAGTTCCCATATATGAGACTCAGATATTTTAGAGCATCAGTGTGTTTATATACCTGTGTGATAGTGTGATAGTGTGTGGCAGTGTGTGTTCCAGAAATCAGTGAGAGTGCAGTGTGTATTAGAGTGTCTGTGAATATATGTGTTAATGTGTGCAGTTGAGAATGTATCCCTGAGTTCAGTGAGATGTATCAGTGTATAGCATGTGTGTAATCTGTGAGTGAGCACATAGTGTGGTAATACCTTTGTGTGTAGGAATTTAGTATTTCTGTGTAGCTCAGTGTATCCCGTGAACCTATGTGTTTGTACCAGTAATTCAACCAGCCTGCCTATGTGAGTTTAGAATTCAGTGAACAATGTGTGAGTACTGTGAGTTAGAACTGTGTATTTCAGTATGTGCATGATTCAGTTCTGTGAGTGAAAACAGGGTGTGTTAAGTGTGTAGCTATGTATCCAACTAGTGTGTGTACAGCTGTGCAGACTGTGAGTGTGAGAAGAGAGAGTGCAGTGTGCAGATAACCTATGTATCCATGAGAACCAATATCAGTGTGAGTTTTTGCCTGTGTGGATGTATCAGTAGGATTAGTAGGGTGCACAGGTTTCAGTGAGTTCTCTAAGGTATCACATGAAGTACTTGGTATCCTAGTTAATACATAGTGTTTATGAGTTAAGGTTGGATTTTGAGTACTAGTTTAAATTAGAGTTAAATGGATTAAGTAATACCTTAGAATCTATATAGGAGTTATATTTATACTAAATGCCTAGTATGTAAATATTGCTTAGTATTAATATGAAACCTAGAGTAACAAGTTAACCTAGTATTGACCAGTAGGTTTAGTATGACCTAGAGGCCTCATATTTAAATTAGTTAATCATGCTCATTCCTTTAATTCATTATTTTGACATTGAATTTCCATAATTAGGTCATTGGGATCCCGCTTTGGACATCGATCCTCACACTTTACTCAGGACCACAGGCGAGTACATTCTCTGTCAGTTTTCATTTTTGTTGATTACTTCTATAAATTCAGTTGTAGTACATACTTGATTCCGACACTATGGATACACGGGTTGGCACCCTAGATCCCCATCATGAGGAGTCGTGATTGGAATCCATCGTGATAGCTGGGAGATAGGAAACTATTAGTAGATTATGTGATCATATCCAAACATTTACATGCATCATAGCTCACCCCACTTCTCACGTCGGGTGCGGCCTGACCATTTACATGCATCATAGCTGTTATATATGATTAGCCTGACCACTACATGCATCATAGCTAACCATATGGTTAGCCTGACCTACAAGAATCATAGTTAATCATATATAACCAGCCTGATCTAGTCCCAAGCCGATCACATAATAAACTGATAATTCAAACACTTAGCTAGATGTTTATTCTTTATTCAGATTCACTTGTTCTAGAATTCACTGTTATTGTTCATTGCTAGATGCTCTATTGCCTATTTCATTTCTCCAGTACTTTATATTCCTACATTTATTCTCATCTTGTATTTCTTACACTGTTTGTAGTTTTTGTCAACTTAATAAAACTGCTGTTAGTGTTTGTGCTTCGCTCCAATCCTGACTGGATAACATTTTTCAGAGGACCTGGAGAACTTTTGCCCCACTCATTACGGCCCAGGATTAGAGGGAGATTTCACTCCGGAAATCCCAGAGGAGTTGCCTATTCTAGAGGAGATCTTACCTGCCTGTTCTTAGATTATTTTTCTGCATTATTGTTTTAGACTGAGACTGAGTTGTATTTATTATTTTGTGACTTTGTGAGTTCATCTAGACCCAGGACTTGAGTTGGACTTATTGTGGTTGGTTTATTATAGAACTCTTTTCCATTCTCATCATGCCCATTATTCTTATAGCTTATGATTCAGTATATTTATAGAACTGTGGATTATTATCATTGTCCTCCGTACGGAGTTGAGACTATTGACATGATATATTATGTTGAGACCTAGACAGCGTTCTACCGCCGATGCTGCGGCGTAGGCTGGACGTACATACGACTCATACCCAAATTTTGGGTGCGGGTCGTGACACGTTTTTAGTGGTGGCCCATGCAGGTCTAGTCCTAGTTTCGCATTAGAGCGATATCGTAGTGGTGCTCGCTTAGAGTATTACTACGAGCCTGTTTTAGGAAATAAGAATTAGGCCGAGGATATGCTCAATCACAATTAGGAATTTCTGATTCTTATAATACTACTCTTAATGATTTTTTCCTTTAGAAATTTATTGTCCTTCCTTGATGATATCGTGTCTATTGCCTTAATTAAATCTTTCGATCTGTCTTCAGGATGCCGAGGACCAGGTCCCGGAGACTCGGAGCAGCAGAGTCAGAGAGGTCTGCCACCTCTCGCCCTGCCGGACAGACATCAACAGCACCTCCTACATCTCCAGTATATGTGGGAGTGTCTGCAGCTTTCGGGAGTCCTCTCCCACCTGTTCAGAGGGTTCCCATAGCTACGACGGAGCCACCACCACCACCAGTTCAATATCCAGGAGGTGTGCCCGTCGATGCGGCACAGATGTTCGCTTTGATTCAGGGCATGGTCGATGCCCAGAAGACGTCGGCAGAGGCCCAGAGGGTGCAGGCTGAGGCACACCAGGCCCAGACAGAGATGATGAGGGTGAGCATGGAGAATGCTCATCAGGTAGCTCTCCAGGCTGTGGAGAGAGTCACTCAGCAGCAGCAGCATCCTGGCCAGCACCATCAGAGGCCGGGCACCATTGTGGATTTCAAGACGATGATGCCTCGGGAGTTCAAGGGGACAGAAGGGATACTCTACGCCGATGATTGGATAGAGGACATTAAGAGGAACTTGCGCTTGGTGCAACTTCCGGAGGCCCTTCAGATCGAGGCCGCCGGCAGCCAGATGTTCGACATCGCCTTGACATGGTTTCGCACAGAGCCGAGACTCCTTGACAAGGGACTCACTTGGGAAGCTTTTAGAGAGCTCTTCAAGGAAAAGTTCTTTCCTGATGTTGCCCTGGGAGCTTTGGAGGGTCAGTTCCATGACTTAGTCCAGGGGAGCTCGTCCGTCGATGAGTATGCCGCGGAGTTTTGTCGCCTGAGCCACTTTGCGCCATCGATGATTAGAGATCCGGGAGACAGGGCCCGGAAGTTCAGAAAGGGGCTGGCAAGGGAGATCAAGTCTCGTACGTCGGGACGTAGCACAGCTACCTACGAGGGCATATTGATGGATGCCCAGATAGCCGAGGACGACTTGGACCTCAGGTCCAAGAGAGGACGCGATATTTCCGGAGGAGCAAACAGAAGTGCGGGACCGGACAAGCGTCCACACTATCAGCAGCAGCAGAGGCCCTTTCAGCAGCAGCACCAGCAGCACCAGGCACCAGCCCGAGGGCAGGTCCAGCATCAGCAGCAGAGGCAGACTCAGCCCGCCATCTAGTGTGCATACTGCGGGAAGGCAGGACATACTAGAGAGATTGGGCTCATGTCTGTCCTGCGGATCGACGACACACCACCTGAGGGATTGCCCTACCATTCGTCCAGGTCAGGGTGGAGCAGCCGCCCAGAGAGGACCAGACAGGGTACCTGCCGTACCAGGAGGCCAACAACAGAGGGCACCACTTCCATCGCAACTTCAGGGGTTCGCCCAGCATCAGCAGCAGAGAGGTGCACCCCAGGGGCGAGCGTACGCCATGGCAGTCGAGGAGATCGAGCCAGCAGGAGACTTGATCACAGGTTCGATTCTTCTCGATTGTATTCCCGTATTTACCTTATTCGACTCTGGCGCTTCCCATAGTTTTGTGTCTGTATCTTATGTACTTCGACATCATTTAGACACAGAATCATTAGCTAGGACTTGCAAGATCATGACTGGTAAAGGTATTATCCTAGTCCGTGATCACTGCAAGGACCGGAGGGTGTCAGTAGGAGGCCGAGAGTTGAGCATAAGCTTACTCGTCATGCTACTTCCGGGGTATGATATTGTACTCAGAATGGACTGGTTGAGTAGGCATCATGCTACTATAGATTGTTATAGAGGCAGAGTATTATTTAGACCACCAGGAGAGCCGGAGTTTGAGGTCGTCAGAGGAGCAGCGGAACAGAGGAAGAGCATATTTTACGGAGCCAGGGCGGAAGAAGAGGAGTTGCCACATCCTCTGATAGCGGAGTTCCTGGATGTATTTCCAGAGGAGTTGCCAGGCTTGCCGCCAGAAAGAGATGTTGAATTCTCTATAGACTTGGTTCCAGGAGCGGAGCCCATTTCACAACATGTCTATAGAGTCAACAACAGCAAGCTGGAAGAACTGAAGAAGCAAGTTGAGGAGCTGCAGGACAAAGGCTTTATCAAATCCAGTTCATCACCATGGGGAGCTCCGGTATTGTTCGTACCGAAGAAGGACGGCACGGTGCGCATGTGCATTGATTATAGAGCTTTGAACAACCTCACTATCAAGAACAAATATCCGCTGCCGAGGATAGATGATCTTTTCGATCAGTTGAGCGGGGCGAAGGTGTTTTCAAAGATAGATTTGAGGTCAGGCTATCACCAGGTGAAGGTGAAGAGAGAAGACACGCCGAAGACAGCCTTTTGGACCAGATACGGCCAGTTTGAGTTCCTGGTGATGCCATTTGGTTTAACCAATGCACCGGCAGTATTCATGAACCTGATGAACAAGGTGTTCCACCAGTACCTTGACAAGTTTGTGGTGGTGTTCATCGACGATATTCTTGTATATTCCAAGACCCCGGAGGAGCACGAAGAGCACCTGAGGTTGGTCTTAGAGACTCTCAGGAGGGAGAAGCTGTACGGGAAACTCTCTAAGTATAAATTCTTCCTTGACAAGGTTGAATTTCTTGGGCATGTGGTATCGGGTGACGGAATCTCAGTTAACCCACAGAAGATCGAGGCAGTGGAGTCGTGGGCTACCCCCAGTACGGTAGCCGAGATCAGGAGTTTTCTCGGGCTAGCAGGATACTACAGGAGGTTTGTACAAGACTTCTCCAGGATTGCAGCGCCGATGACCAGACTGACTAGGAAGGATGTGGATTTTGTCTGGACGGAGGATTGCCAGGCCGCATTTGATGAGCTGAAGAAGAGGTTGACGACAGCTCCAGTTTTGACGTTGCCAGCAGGGACAGGTGGGTTCACCATCTACAGTGCTGCTTCAGGGAAGGGTCTGGGATGTGTTCTTCAGCAGCACGGGAAGGTAATTTATCACGACCTGCACCCGAATATTCGGGCACAAGTGCGTGGGCACGTCCAGCCTACGCCGCAGTGTCGGCGGTAGTACGCTGTCTAGGGCATAATCACAGGTAATATAAAGTCTATCTCATCCACAAAAGTAAAATAGACAAAGAAAATAACAGGAAAAAGGAATGCTGAGATTTCATAATATTTAATCTGTGATGACCAATCCACAGTTAATACAAAGCCAGAAGATGAATCGGGGACAAACCCGAGTATATGCTGAAAAGGAAAGAATAAGCAGCTACAGCTAACTGATCCATAGAAGTAGCCTCCTGGGGGAAACTGGCTCCTCATGTGTTACCTGCTAACTCATAGTGGCCATAATAGGTAGGGGCAAGGTCCTCAACATCGCCTAAAACAACAGATCCAGTCAGGAAAGGAGCAAAGTACACAGTGCACATCAAGATTAAAACTAAATATTTATGACAATTAGATTGAGCATCATATTGAGAAAATTTCATAAAAGAAACATCAATATCTCAGAGTTAATGCTATGCACAGGAATATGAGAAAACAGGAATAAATGTGACAGGAAATGAAACTACAACAGTCAACAAGAGCCATAACTAGACAAGAAGCTATGTGTGTGAACTTGTGTATTTAGAATACCTAGTTGGCATGTAGGGGTTTATAGGGTTAAATCGGCCATCATAGACGGCTATTAATCATGAATAATCGAGATCCGGCTGATGGACAGTCGTGTACCAACAGCTATTAATCATGGCAAGAGTCAGGGTAAACTACATGCCTTTCAGTATTCTCCCATCCGACATGAAAAACAAGACATGAACTCCAATATTTAAGACATGAAATTCAACATTTCTAACACTACGTGTAATCATCAATGGTACATGTAAGGCAGGGAATTAACTATCACAATATAAAGATTAAACTTGAAGTGCAGGTACTTGCCTGTTGTTTGGATCCGATTAATAGTTCTTCGGGAAAATATCCAGAGATGAGTCCAAATGCTGAAATAAACATTACCATCACGCTCAGAAGATGTCAATTAGCTAGAAACGCCTGTCCTTGGGTCCAATTTGGAGACAAGGGCAAAAACGACAGTTTTGGGTCAAAACGGGGTCCGCCGTTGGGCCCGCTTTGCACCGAAAAATGCGTCCGGGTCAAAGGTCTCCAAATTCACCAAACTTAGTGTCAACAGGTCAGGAACGCTGATACAAACCCAACGGAACTTCCAGATTTGGATTCCGATGAGCCGAACACAAAATTGCCCGTCGAGCGGGGCCTGTGGGGTCCACGACACGCGATTTTGTCAACGTTCTCAGAATCGAACCAAACTTGACCCACAGGACCAGCGTATCGCTACGAGTCCGATGGCGCAAGTTTCGTCTCGATCTGACGAGTGTACGAGAAGTTAGGGTGAATTGCAGAAAAGGCAGATACGGGACGATGTTCGCGGATACGCGTTGATTCCGGTGTGCACGCACACCCGAATCAGCTTCCACGAAAACTCACACGTCCGTATCGACGATGCGTACGTATCTATGAAGACCGCACGCGACCAAGTCGTCCCGTTTGGCGGGGCGGACTCAGTTCCGGGGTGAAACAGGGTCTGGTTTTTCCTATTTTTGGATCGCGGTGTGCGATCACCACAGGACGCGATGCCCCGAACAGTTTGTCCGGACACCGAGAGGGTCATACAGGCTTCACAACGCAATTTGCGGAATTGAAAACGGGGATACAGGGTGCAAGATACGAGTACCTGAAGAGGCTCGAAAAACCGGATATTTCCGTGTCCGTGTCGTGTCCGACACGACACGAAGAATTGGGATTAGGGTTAGGGTTCAGGGGTGCTTGGCCGGAGATCCGGCGGCGGGGACGGCGGCGGGGCGGCCGGGCTGAGGCGGAGGGGGCCGGGGGCAGCGCGGCGAGGCGGCGGCCGGGCTCGTCGGCGCTGCGGGCGGCCGGAGGCGGCTCGGGGAGCTGCCCGAGCTGCTGCTGCCGGCTGCTGTCGGCTGCGGCTGAGTCGACGAGGGGAGGAGGACGGAGGGGCTGGCCGGGGCAAGGCGAGGCGGTGGACGGCGGAGCGGCACGGTGGCTAGGGGCGGCGCCAGGGGGTTCGACGGTGGCCGGAGGGAGAATGGGAGAGGGATTATAAATAGGAGGGAGGGCGGAGGGGAGGCCGGGTAAGGCGGAGGGGCCGGGGGACGTGGCGGCGTGGGCGGGCGGTTCGGCGCGAGGCGGGCGGAGCACCGGGCGGAGCGGCCGGACGGGGCGGAAGACTCGGGCTGAGGGGGGAGAGAGAGGCCGGGTTGCGGAGGGGCCGGGGGACGTGGCGGCGTGGGTGGGCGGTTCGGCGCGAGGCGGGCGGAGCGCCGGGCGGAGCGGCCGGACGGGGCGGAAGACTCGGTCGGAGGGGGGAGAGAGAGGCCGGGTTGCGGGCGGCTAGCGGGTCGGGTTGTCTGACCCGACCCGACCCGCTAAGGTTGGGGCTGGGCCGGCTGGGCTGTTGGGCCGGCTCACTGGGCCGGGCCGGCCCAAAACGAAAAATAAAATTATAATAATAATAATAATAAATATATTAAAATCAGTTAATTAAATAATTAATTAATTAAAAATAGTTTTTAGGCCTTTAAAAATAGGTCTGAAGCCCAATAAAATCTAGAAAAATTACCCTAAGTCCAGTTTTTTATTTTACACCCAAAAATATTATTTTTATGATATTTTAATATTATTTATTAACAATTAAAAATCATTCAATAATTAAGAACCCTGATTTTAATTACAGAAAATTCACAGAAAATTCCAGAAAATTGTGAAAAATCCGAATTTTTATATTTTTTGAAAAATCAGGGGCTTACAATCTACCCAACTTATAAAATTTCGTCCTCGAAATTTAAAATTAAGCCATAATGTGTTAACCCTTCATGTATATCAATTGCAATCTCCTTGCGGTAAATTAAATCCAAATCATGTCCACTGCAATCCTTTCATGATTTAAGATGACTACTTGTTTCAATCAAAATTCAACCTATGGTTATTACTTCTACTTCCTCAAATTATCCACAAGCAGATTTTTTTTTTAATTTTTAGTCCATATAGTATTTTCAAGATGACCTTGCCTCACGATTCGAATTATCATAATTCCTCTAGAAGTGATTCGAGTCCAACAATATTTGTATGTTTCAGCCCTTTTAAATTACATTCACATCCTCAATATTCCAACTAGGTAGTCCAACCATCAACTTTTAAATTCTTAATTCAAATCATCAAATTGAAAAATAATTTAAGTGTAGTCCACCAATGTTCAAGTCTGAATTATATCCTCTAAATTCAAGTTGACGATTTTACTTTCATTATTCAAAATTAAATCATGTACCTAGGATGTAACTATTGGGTCCTCGATATCAATTTATTAATCATCTTAGTCACTCCTCTAAATTTTCAAAATTATAATGGCTTGCTTCTTCCAATCTGACCTTACTCGATCACGATCCAAAGGATATTCCTCTCTAGTTGACAAATGCATCGCTACCCAACTTAGAGTTTACCCAACATCACAAAAGACTATATACCTTAAGGAAATATTCCTTAATATGCTTACCTACGTTATTTAATCCCCGAACTTCAACGCCGATCATGTCACATATGATATGTCCTCAATTACGAAAGTTTAATCCTCAAGTATGTGATCGACCTATGTGGCATATCCAGTACTATCTATGTATCCAACTTATACCAAGCACATGATTTCGTCTTCCCTAAATAAGGGAAGACGAGGATCAATAATAAAGAGTTTAAGGGTGGGGTGATAGAACAGAAGTATAGGGATCAAGGCGTTTAAAGAATTCTAGTGGGATTTGTCAGGCGGTTATGGATTGAGGTTCTATTCTGGTAGTCATTTATTCGCATGCTCGTATTAGTTTAGTTATGTAACTGATACGATATGCTCAGCATGTCTAGGTCAAGTATATTTGTCTGTATCTCAATCCACGTAAAGTAGTCGTGCGAAGTGCAAATCAAAATGCACTAAGGTTGATCAGACCATAATACACTGATTCTGAACAGACACTTGTATTAGTGTACGCGTCCAATAATACACGTGTCATGAACAAGCCTGATAAAGAGTAAGCTTGCAAAACTAGGCTATAGAATAGCAGCATAAACAAAGCACATCAAAATTAAGTGCGCTAGATGATGATGAAAGGAGGTACAAAATTTAAATCCACATAATAAGCAAAATAACAGAAGACTCTACAATTATCAGATATAAAACATACCAGGTTATTAGCAAGTTTAAAATTACTAGGTTGGGGCTGAGGTCACGAACCAGTAGGCACAAGCTAAAATAATACTAGAAAACGGTATCTACGAATCACTTACGTGCATTAGTGACCCTAAGAGTCTGCACGTTCTCCACGGTCATCGCGTAAGCTTGTCCGTGTTCTTGGAGTAGCGGCACAGTCCTTCACTCGATGTGCTGCTGATCCACAATATAGACAGACACCTAGCCTCTTTCTGCAATCCTTCCAAATGTGACCTTGTTTTCGACAAAAGCCACAAGTGGGAACTCGTTGGTTCTGTCCTTGAGTTGGATTCATCTGTGGTCGCTTTGCAGCTCTTTCCTGCTGTGCTTGGTCTGGTGCTGACGCATACGGCCGCTTCCGGCTAGACTCGATCCTTGTGGTGCACTCCACAGGTCGTGCTGCAGTAAGAACGTCTTCGTCGAAGGTAATTGCATTTGAACTGCTTAGCTTCCGTGACTCCGAGCTAATTCTGTTGATGAAGTTCTCCGCTTGGTTTTGCTGAGTTTCTTGTTGAACCTTCTGATAGGCTTGCATCATTATGTAGAACATACGGAACATCTGCTGTTCATCCATAGGCGGTCCCGGAGGGAAGGAAGGCATCAGTGGAATAGGCTGTGTCGAGGGTGGAACGCTATCTTGATGGATTATTGAGGCAGGCTGACTTGCTTGACTGCCTTGTGATGATTGGCCTTCACCGACTGGTATCACATCGTTTCCTTGGGTAATCACAACAGTTTGTGGTATTTCTGCATGAGTCTCGTTGCTGGCTTGTGGGTCCATCTCCCTGTATCCAAAATAACCAATAAGAGGCGCACAGGAATCAAGGTAAGATGCAAGTTCATATTAGTTCGAATACGATACAGATATCGAAATGATTCAAGCAAGTGGATGAGATCCTATAAACTTATCCTAGCTTTGTTGCAGGCCTGTTCGGTCCCTGAGTTGAAACCGAACAATTTAGTCGTTGGGACCTGCATGGGCCACCACAAAAATGTGTCACGACCCACACCCGGATATTCGGGCACAAGTGCGTGGGCACGTCCAGCCTACGCCGCAGTGTCGGCGGTAGTACGCTGTCTAGGGCATAATCACAGGTAATATAAAGTCTATCTCATCCACAAAAGTAAAATAGACAAAGAAAATAACAGGAAAAAGGAATGCTGAGATTTCATAATATTTAATCTGTGATGACCAATCCACAGTTAATACAAAGCCAGAAGATGAATCGGGGACAAACCCGAGTATATGCTGAAAAGGAAAGAATAAGCAGCTACAGCTAACTGATCCACAGAAGTAGCCTCCTGGGGGAAACTGGCTCCTCATGTGTTACCTGCTAACTCATAGTGGCCATAATAGGTAGGGGCAAGGTCCTCAACATCGCCTAAAATAACGGATCCAGTCAGAAAAAGAGCAAAGTACACAGTGCACATCAAGATTAAAACTAAATATTTATGACAATTAGATTGAGCATCATATTAAGAAAATTTCATAAAAGAAACATCAATATCTCAGAGTTAATGCTATGCACAGGAATATGAGAAAACAGGAATAAATGTGACAGAAAATGAAACTACAACAGTCAACAAGAGCCATAACTAGACAAGAAGCTATGTGTGTGAACTTGTGTATTTAGAATACCTAGTTGGCATGTAGGGGTTTATAGGGTTAAACCGGCCGTCATAGACGGCTATTAATCACGAATAACCGAGATCCGACTGATGGACAGTCGTGTACCAACAGCTATTAATCATGGCAAGAGTCAGGGTAAACTACATGCCTTTCAGTATTCTCCCACCCGACATGAAAAATAAGACATGAACTCCAATATTCAAGACATGAAATTCAACATTTCTAACACTACGTGTAATCATCAATGGTACATGTAAGGCAGGGAATTAACTATCACAATATAAAGATTAAACTTGAAGTGCAGGTACTTGCCTGTTGTTTGGATCCGATTAATAGTTCTTCGGGGAAATATCCAGAGATGAGTCCAAATGCTGAAATAAACATTACCATCACGCTCAGAAGATGTCAATTAGCTAGAAACGCCTGTCCTTGGATCCAATTTGGAGACAAGGGCAAAAACGGCAGTTTTGGGTCAAAACGGGGTCCGCCGTTGGGCCCGCTTTGCACCGAAAAACGTGTCTGGGTCAAAGGTCTCCAAATTCACCAAACTTAGTATCAACAGGTCAGGAACGCTGATACGAACCCAACGGAACTTGCAGATTTGGATTCCGATGAGCCGAACACAAAATCGCCCGTCGAGCGGGGCCTGTGGGGCCCACGACACGCGATTTCGTCAACGTTCTCAGAATCGAACCAAACTTGACCCACAGGACCATCGTATCGCTATGAGTCCGATGGCGCAAGTTTCGTCTCGATCTGACGAGTGTACAAGAAGTTAGGGTGAATTGCAGAAAAGGCGGATACGGGGCGATGTCCGCGGATACGCGTTGATTCCGGTGTCCACGCACACCCGAATCAGCTTCCACGAAAACTCACACGTCCGTATCGACGATGCGTACGTATCTGTGAAGACCGCACGCGACCAAGTCGTCCCGTTTGGCGGGGCGGACTCAGTTCCGGGGTGAAACAGGGTCTGGTTTTTCCTATTTTTGGATCGCGGTGTGCGATCACCACAGGACGCGATGCCCCGAACAGTTTATCCTGACACCGAGAGGGTCATACAGGCTTCACAACGCAATTTGCGGAATTGAAAACGGGGATACAGGGTGCAAGATACGAGTACCTGAAGAGGCTCGAAAAACCGGATATTTCCGTGTCCGTGTCGTGTCCGACACGACATGAAGAATTGGGATTAGGGTTAGGGTTCAGGGGTGCTTGGCCGGAGATCCGGCGGCGGGGACGGCGGCGGGGCGGCCGGGCTGAGGCGGAGGGGGCCGGGGGCAGCGCGGCGAGGCGGCGGCCGGGCTCGTCGGCGCTGCGGGCGGCCGGAGGCGGCTCGGGGAGCTGCCCGAGCTGCTGCTGCCGGCTGCTGTCGGCTGCGGCTGAGTCGACGAGGGGAGGAGGACGGAGGGGCTGGCCGGGGCGAGGCGAGGCGGTGGACGGCGGAGCGGCACGGTGGCTAGGGGCGGCGCCAGGGGGTTCGACGGTGGCCGGAGGGAGAATGGGAGAGGGATTATAAATAGGAGGGAGGGCGGAGGGGAGGCCGGGTAAGGCGGAGGGGCCGGGGGACGTGGCAGCGTGGGCGGGCGGTTCGGCGCGAGGCGGGCGGAGCGCCGGGCGGAGCGGCCGGACGGGGCGGAAGACTCGGGCTGAGGGGGGAGAGAGAGGCCGGGTTGAGGAGGGGCCGGGGGACGTGGCGGCGTGGGCGGGCGGTTCGGCGCGAGGCGGGCGGAGCGCCGGGCGGAGCGGCCGGACGGGGCGGAAGACTCGGGCTGAGGGGGGAGAGAGAGGCCGGGTTGCGGGCGGCTAGCGGGTCGGGTTGTCTGACCCGACCCGACCCGCTAAGGTTGGGGCTGGGCCGGCTGGGCTGTTGGGCCGGCTCACTGGGCCGGGCCGGCCCAAAACGAAAAATAAAATTATAATAATAATAATAATAAATATATTAAAATCAGTTAATTAAATAATTAATTAATTAAAAATAGTTTTTAGGCCTTTAAAAATAGGTCTGAAGCCCAATAAAATCTAGAAAAATTACCCTAAGTCCAGTTTTTCATTTTACACCCAAAAATATTATTTTCATGATATTTTAATATTATTTATTAACAATTAAAAATCATTCAATAATTAAGAACCCTGATTTTAATTACAGAAAATTCACAGAAAATTCCAGAAAATTGTGAAAAATTCCAATTTTTATATTTTTTGAAAAATCAGGGGCTTACATAATTGCCTATGCTTTCAGGCAGTTACGCCCTCATGAAAAGAACTACCCCACCCACGATTTGGAGTTGGCAGCTGTTATCTTCGCTCTAAAGCTGTGAAAACATTACCTGTACGGAGAGCGTGTGGAGATCTTCACAGACCACAAGAGCTTGAAGTACGTGTTCACACAGAAGGAGCTGAACATGAGACAGAGGAGGTGGTTAGAGTTGATGAAGGACTTTGACATCTCATTGCAGTACCATCCAGGGAAGGCCAACGTAGTCGTCGATGCCTTGAGCAGGTATCCGATGGCTATGTACTTGACGGCTGATAGACATTTGTTGGCGGATTTGGAGAGCTTGGAGATTGAGGTGTTAGTTCCCGGTACTGAGATTCAGATATGGGGATTACAGATACAGTCCGAGCTGATGGACAGGATCAGAGCTGCGCAGTATGATGATGAGGCTCTGAGGAGTATCAGAGCACAGGTTCGGACAGGATTGTCGGACGATTTTACTATCGCAGATGATGGTTCCTTACGGCATGGCACGAGGATATGTGTGCCGAGCGGGGAGCTGCGCGAGGAGGTTTTACAGGAGGCACACCGCTCTCAGTACTCGATGCATCCCGGTGCCAACAAAATGTATCGAGACTTGAGGGAGCATGTATGGTGGTATGGAATGAAGCACGAGGTAGCACGCTTCGTATCCCGGTGTCTAGTGTGCCAGTAGGTAAAGGCAGACCGGCAGAGGCCAGGTGGTTTGCTTCAACCTTTACCGATCCCAGAATGGAAATGAAAGCACATGACCATGGATTTCGTTTTAGGGCTTCCACGTTCTCCAGGAGGGAAGGACGCGATTTGGGTCATCGTCCCATTTGGCGGGGCGCACTCAGTTCTGGGGTGAAACAGGGCGTTAGTTTTTCTGTTTTTGGATCGCGATTTATGATCACCACAGGACGCGACGTACCAAGCGGGTTGCACGGGCATCGAGAGGGTTATGCAGTCTACGCTACACAACTGACAGAACGAAAACGGAATCACGAGGAGAGAAAATGGGTTACCTGAACAGGGCTCTGTGAAACCGAGATTTCACGTGTCCATGATGCTGTTTCGTGTCCTGGTCCAAATCTGCCGTGTCCGGGATGCTGCTGTGTCCGTGTTGGCCGTGTCCGGGGCTAGGGCAGCGGGCTGTACTCGGGTGGTGTCGAGCGGTGGTGATTATGACGACAGGATGGTGGTGGAGTAGGCCGGCGTGGAAGTCAGCCGGAGCGAGTAGGTCGGAATCTGCACAGTTGGCCGGAGTCTGTGGCTGGAGTCTGCACAGCTGGGTCGGAGGGGAGTTTGAAGCCGGACGGGGGAGAGTCGGGCCGGACGGGGGTGGCTGTCCCGTGGAGTCGGGACCGGACGAGGGTGGCTGTCCCGTGGAGTCGGGGAGCTGCTGTGTCCGGTCAGTGGGGAAAGCACGGGCCGGCGGTCGGGGGAGCACAGGCCGGCGGTCGGGGGAGCGCAAGTCGGCGGGGGTAGCAGGCCGGAGCGGGGTCCACTGTGCCGGTCGGCTGCTACGCGGCGGGCCGGAGGGGAACTGCTGGGTGGGCAATGCCGGAGTCGGGCTGCAACGGTCAGCCGCCGGAGTCGGGTTACAACGGTCGGCCGGCCGGGGTAAGCTCCCAGGGAGAGGAAGGATGAAGAAGAAGAAGAAGAAGAAGAAGAAGAAAGGAAGAAGAAGAAAAGAAAAATATGTAGGAGGCACGGATTTTAAGGTGGAGGAGGGAGGAGAGAGAGAGAGGGGGGTGGTTCTCCATGCCTAGGGATTAGGGCCGGCTTGGGAGTTGTGACGGTGATGGTTTTATAGGAAGGGGTGCATTGGATGGAGGGTGTAGATTGGCCCAATTAAAATAGAGGGCTAAGATTTATCATGAAGACTTAATTTTCTTCATATAAAGGAGGGGAGGAAAATGTTGACTACGGTCAACACAAGGTAGGCTCTCCATTTGATCATGGCTAATAGGGTGAGGGCACCTAAATTAAATAATTTACAACTTAGTTTCTAGGGCTTTAAAAATGCTTCCGGAGTCCAATAAATTCCCGAAAAATTACCCTATGTTCGGTTTTCCATTTTACACCATAAAATATTATTTCCATAATATTTAAATATTAATTAATATTATTTAAAAATCATTTAGTCACAAAATACCTTAGTTTTATTCCCAAAAATTACAGAAAATGTGGAAAATTATTTTATAAAATTTAAGAAAATCAGGGTGATTACAAAGAGGCCAAGGACGTAAAGCCGTGCTCTGATACTACCTTCTCACGTCCTGATCCCGTAAGAGCCGATTGTCATCGCTTGGTCCTTATGGAACCGATCGTCCTCGCTTGGGTGCGATACCGTGCAAGCCTAAATTGCGGTTGCACAAGGCATAGTACCTGCAAAAAACATAAGTTAGACAAAAATATACAAATATAGAAGCAAGGAATTTAAATGCAGAGAACTAATGTTGAACATATTTGATAGGACACAAAATACTTTCTTTGTTGGATACTTGAAGATTGGATTACAAAGTACTTGCTTGGCTGATTATAAAATATGCCACAGATGGCTAACAACTCTTTTTACAAACACAAAACTAGCGACAACGTCCATACATCAAATTATTTTAGTAGGACCAAAAATCAAAACACCTAGCAGAAGAAGAGCTTGCACACTGGAGATGAAAGCCTTGGGAAGCAGCACGAGCACGGTTCCGCTAGAAGGGATACGCTCCTAAAGCTTTAAAATGCTTGCCAAACTCTCGCTACCAGAACCTAGAGATTTGCCCACAAACATGGGCTAGTACTACAATATGTACTGGTGAGCGACTGTGGGCAAACTCACCTAGAAATCCACACTAAGTATATAAGTGAAGCTAGCATTACTATTATGTGATCTTTCTAGTTGTCTAGTTTTTTTTTATCAATTCATGCAAAGAAAACATAAATAATATATAGACTATGCATAAGGTAAATCTTACACACGGTCAAGCGGTTATCCCTGTAGCAGACATACAAGTTAGCAATAATTTGCATACATGTATGGTATTTATGACTCTTTGGCATCAAAATTAAGTGTGCAAGAAGGTAGACCTAGCATGCGACCTAACTACATGATGGTCCATGGAAACCCATGATTAGCAGTTGGGACGTTCAAGCCTATTTTACTAATAAACTGACACCCTTCCTTAATCATGAGGTCTTCAAGCCACATGGTGTCTTGTCCTCTCCTAGGCCATACGATTTCCAGTGCCCCAGGAACCGAACGAGAGGGTATGTCCTTGTGCACAAGTTTGTCCAGACTGATGCATGAATGCACTTCTATCAAATCAAAAATACTATGATGCAATAAAAGAACAACGAGCATGCAATACATTCTTTCTTCTTATTAGATGTACGGGGCACGTAACCATCTATCATTATTTCATTGGTACAACTTGTGATCAAGGGACAAGTTATATACATTTGAAAGAGCAATGCAATAATTATATGTATAAAGTATACAGTTACCTCCTTTTTAACTTATCTTGTTTATGAATACATTATGCATAGAGATAAGCATCACAAGTGAACTAAAGATTATTTTTATTAAGGCGTGCAGACTAAATGAATCACCGAAGGGCCAAAGCCACTCACCGATTAAAACAACGAGAGGATGGGGAAGCCTTACGCAACAATCACTCCTTGGTTATGCATCCTGAAATTGCAACAACACTTGGTTAGCATAATTCGATATCTTTTTCTTATGATTCAAAATAAATGTGCAAGCGAGAAAAGTGAATCATGAAAACCAATCATCGAAAGCAAAACAACACACAAAGCAACACAAAACCAAGTAGCAAAATAACCAACAAAAATTCTTGGACTCATTTTAATAGAAGCCGTTCTATCTGTTTGAAGGGTTCATTGTATTTCATCCGTGATTGATTTGGCGGTAAGGTTTTTCAGAGACTCGATTCTCAACCGAGTCAAAGTAGTAAGTGTTCCTTTAGTGAACTGCCTGACAGTATCTCCTGCCAGCTGTCAGGTAGAGGAAGGAAGATGAGTTCCCCGAACTTAAGCAAGGGAGCATGTCCTTCAAAAACTATGAGTCAGAATTCTCCAAGCTTGCTAAGTTCGCTAGCTCGATGATTCCTAACGAGATGGCCCGTATGTACCGGTTCATCAAAGGCCTAAACAACGACCTCAGAAATGATGTAATGAATCGAGAATGCATATTTTACATTAATGCTTTTGAGTTAGCGGTTCAGAACGAGCAGTTCAAGCCTAGAAATATTTCAAAAAAGGTATCGGCTACTCGAAACCCTCCTGCTAAAAGATATCATAATGGAGAGAAGAAGATCGACGATTAGCAGCGCACTGGGCCAGAGTGTAGTTACTGCGGTCGTATTAGCCACACCAGAGAAATTTGTCGTGCTGCTAACGGTGAATGTTTCAAGTATGGTTAGAAGGGCCATCTATCAATGAACTGCCGCAACAAGATAGTCGCACCATCGTAAACCCATGGCGATATAGGGTGCAACCAGAATCAAAATCTCGCTCCACCTCCAGCTCCAACTGTAAACTCCCTCACCCAAATTAGGTATTTGTGTATATTTTATATTATTATATTTATTATAGATATTGAATTTATTTAGAGTATTATCTTAGTTAATTAGAAAATAAATTTTTTAGTATATTTGCTTATATAAATATTTATTTAGAATTATTTTTAGGCTATTTTAGATTATTGGGATTTTTCCATAATTTTTAGTTAATTAAAAACTAGTAACACTAATTTTTGAGGACTTTAAAGAATTTATTTTATGTTCAAACTTAATTAAAAATATTCCAAAATTTTATTTTAGGTTCTAAATAATAAAATATATTTTCTAGAATTTTTTGGGAATTTTTTGAATATGTTTAGCATTTACTTTGAGTTAATTATGAAAAACTGAATTAAAAACTAATTTCTGAAAAAGAAAACCCAAAAAGTAATTAATTCTGCCCAGTCAGCAAACAGGGGGCCCACCTGTCAGCCTCCAGCAGTGAACAGTGCCAGGCCCGCCTGTCAGTGACCGCTGAGTGGGTGCGAGCCGAGCCGAGCCGACCTCGAGCCGAGCCGAGACCGAGTTCGACTCGGACTCAGCTGAGCCGAGCCGCATCGAACTACGACCATTCGATCTGGGCGGGGCTGCACGGATGGCTGCTACGTGGCACACTGTGAGCCGTGGCTGCACTTTCTCTCTCCTATATATATATATATAATAGTTTAGATATTAATTTCTAGGGTTTTTCTTCAGCCGGTTTTTGGAGAATTGTCATCTAGGGTTCCTTCATCTTCCAGAAGCCATTGCGCATAGCTCCGGACTCCAAACGAGGCCTAGTTTTTTTTTTTAGAATGATAATGAGGTTATATTTCTGATTATATAAATTATTTTTCTAAATTATTAGTATTAAATTCTGGAAAATTTGTAGAGCACAGCATGTCCGAAAATAGACGTATTTCGATATTTTCGCAATTTCGGGAGAACCCGGAATCAGAATCATGAACCGTTTAAAGTTTCGGAAAGCTATTGTCGAGATCATCGACATATATTTTTTCTAGAATTTAATTCGAAGTATTTACATACTGTTATTTCTGTAGAACTTTTATGTTAGAATTTAACCATCGGTGCACAATACAAAATTTGTATGTGCCATAATTCCCAAACGAATTTGAATTCGGATGAGCCGTAAATTTCAGCATATTTTTGACACTAAAATCTACAGGAAATCATGCATGAAAATTGAGTTTGTATCGGTTGACTTTTCGGTCAACAGATCGCCTCGATTTGCGTGCAATGAGTCTCGAGTTGATAAAATTCAGTTTCTTTGGACAAAATTTAGGAATTAACAAAAAAATCAGAATAATAAAATTAAAATAGGATTTTAGAGTAATTATTCCAGAATTAAATAAATTAAAATAAATTATCTTTTGACGTGATAAATTTGTAATACATAGGCTATTTGGACTGTGACTTGGACTCTGATTCATACCAGCAGCAGGACCCCAGGCAAGATACCTTGCCAAATTATTTACAGTACTTTGCATGCTATTTATATTTCTTTTTATTTATTTTATTTCTGTATAGTTCTTGCATGTGTAGTTTTTCTCCAGTCATTACTATGTATTAGATATGTTGACACACACATGGCATATAGTATCATGGGAGGACAATCATTAGGCGTATGGACTTTTAACCACTCTGGTAAACCGTAGTATATAGTTCGCACTACGGGCATGTGTCGCGCTGGTCGCTACCCCAGAGGTATGTCGATTTCTGTAGAGTTGCGCTGGTCGCTACCCCAGAGGTATGTCGATTTTTGATGTTCTAGACGGGTGTGTGAGTTGTGAGGCTTAGATCGAGTAGACTACCCTTGCCCATACGTCAAAAAGTTGTCCTTATTTGCATTTATATAGATTGTCTTGTACAGCGTACTTATTTATTTTCAAATTATATGCATGTTTACTGTATTCAAGTTGGCTCGTATTTTCTGTATCTTGTTACGTCCCTCTGAGGACCTGGTCCGCTGCCAGGTGTATCTGTTCTTGAGTATTTGCAGGAGCGCAGATTTGGATGGTTGTATATGCTTAGTGGATGTCTTCTCTTCGAGCCGTGATCGATAGCTGGTATACTTATATTGGGTTTGATTGTGTTGTACTTATATTTTATTTACCTTTCCTATTCGAGTTGGTAGTGGATTTGTTTCCATCCAACTATCATCCTAGATACTTCTTATTGAGATCTAGTTTCATCGATAATATTTATTTATTTATATATGATTTTGGTGGATGAGATTTAGATTTTACCCTGTGACTTGTATTACAGTTATACCACTTGTGGATTTGATATTCATATTACAGCGTACGCGTGGATTTGGTTTCCATATATTGGAGTTGCCATATCCATGCGGCTGGCATGCTTACGCGTCCTAGTCCTACGTATTTTTGGGACTGGGGCGTGACACCAACCAATAGGCAGACATATCAGACGGACAAACCTAAAGTTTATTAATTGAATATAGAGCACGATGCGAGCGGGCACGATGTTGGTGAGTCTTATTCCTTTGTCCTCTTGATTCTTTGATTCTTGAATCCTTGATTTCTTAAGTTTCGAGGACGAAGGTATCAAATCAAGGAGTCAAGAGGACAAAGAAATCAGACTCACCAACATCGTGCCTACTCGTATCGTGCTCAATATTCAATTGATAAACTTTAGGCATGTCTGTCTGATCTGTCTGACTATTGGCTGGAGCTGGAGATGGAGCAGGATTCTGATTCTGGTTGCGTCCTGCACCACCATGGGTTTGCGGTGGTGCGACTATCTTGTTACGGCAGTTTATTGATAGATGGACCTTCTGACCACATTTGAAATATTCACCGTTAACAGCACGACAAATTTCTCTGGTGTGGCCAATACGACCGCAGTAACTGCACTCCGGCCCAGTGCGCTGTTAATCATCGATCTTTTTCTCTCTATTATGATATCTTTTAGCAGGAGGGTTTCGAGTAGCCGACACCTTTTCCAGAATATTTCTAGGCTTGAACTGCTCATTCTGAACCGTTGCCTCAAAAGCATTAATATAAAATGTGCATTCTCGATTCATTATATTATTTCTGAGGTCGTCGTTCAGGCGTTTGATAAACTGGTGCATATAGGCCATCTCGTTAGGAATCATCGAGCTAGCAAACTTAGCAAGCTTGGAGAATTCTGATTCATAGTTTTCGAAGGACATGCTCCATTGCTTAAGTTCGGTAAACTCATCTTTCTTTCTCTGCCTGACAGCTGGCGGGAGATACTGTCAGACGGTTCACTAAAGGAACACTTACTACTTTAACTCGGTTGAGAATCGAGTCTCGGGAAAACTTTACTGCCAAATTAATCACGGATGAAATACAATGAACCCTTCAAAACGATGGAACGACTTCTATTAAAATGAGTCCAAGAGTTTTCGTTGGTTATTTTGCTGCTTGGTTTTGTGTTGCTTTGTGTGTTGTCTTGCTTTCGATGATTGGTTTTCATGATTCACTTTTTTAGCTTGCGCATTTTACATTTTGAATCATAAGAAAAAGAGATCGAAGGATGCTAACCAAGTGTTATTGCAATTTTTGGACGCATAGCCAAGGAGTGATCGTTGCGTAAGGCTTTCCCATCCTCTTGTTGTTTCAATCGGTGAGTGGCTTTGGTCCTTCAATAAATCCTTTAGTCTGCACGCCTTAATAAAAATAATCTCTTGTTCAATTGTGACACTACCAGAAAAAGTCAAATTAGCGACGTCTAAAAACGTCGCTAAACAACCAAAAATTGTCGCTAATTTGGTTTAGCGACGTAATTAGCGACGTTTTAAAGCAGTCAGAAAAAACTAAGTCGCTAAAACAAAAAACGTCGCAAAACGTCGCTATACCGACGTATTTTAACGACTTCAATGTGTCGCTAAATTTTACGACGTTTAGCGACTCCGCGTCACTACATAGCGACGTTTATTGAAGTCGCTAAACGTTATTAATTAGCGACTTATATAGCGACGTTGTACCGACGTCTTTAATGACCTAGCAATACTGCCATGTCAGCAGTTTACGACGTACAACGACGATTTTAGCGACGTCATTAGCGACGTATTTAGCGACTTGTTACAGCATCGCTAATTAGCGACGTATTTAGCGACGTAAGTGAACGTCGCTAAACGTCGCTAAAAATGTCGCTAATTTTCCAAAAAAAATATTGCATTTCTGGGTTTAGCAACCCCCTTGGGTTCATTATCAGGTATATGATGGTAGTAGAAAAAATTGAATAAGAACACAGTAGCAGCACCAAGGGAAAAATTTCTAGTGCACTGGGTAAATACAGGCCAAGTATCAGTCATCAGTTGTAAACCAAAATATGAGTAATATAATAAAATTTGAAGAAAAGAAAGCATCCAGCAAATCTCATCGTAAACGTAAAGAATATGGCAAATTTATATCCATACAATCGCATCCTAAATAATAATAAAAATATAAATATCCAGTAATTAAGTATACTACTACGGATCTGCAGGAGGCTGACCACCGGCGCGCTTGAAGGATAAGAACTCCTCATACTCGTCCCGTGGAATCGACACCGATGTCGATGGAGAAGGCAGTGACGTCGGTGGAGTCTGTGTCGATGTAGGCGCATCAGGAGGCCGTGCCCGCTCCAAGTCTGCGAGTCGCTGGTTGTAAGAATCCAGGGTAGATAACAGCCTCGTACTGCTATGAACCATTGAATCCTGCATCATCGTCAGCCTCTCGCCCATTGATACCTGTGATGCCTGCAGCTCCATGATGTTGCGGTCATTGGAGGCTCTAATATCATTTGTCAATTCCTAGAGCTCGGTCATGCTGCGGTCGAGCATATCGAATCGTTCGATGAGCATCGGATCGTCCGCTTGCGGCTGGGACCGGGGCTGCTCCTCTATCCTTCGTAGCAACTCGTCACGGAGAGACGCAATCTGACGGTCAACGGCCTCCTGGACGGCGGTCGACGACTGCGAGGGCTGTGTGGAATGCGCAGCTATCGGGGAGGCCCTAGATGACTGCGTCGCAACCAGGGCGCCATAGGAGCCCGTACCGTAGTACGTACCCCTCTGGAGACCACCAGCTACGGTCACCCACAGGTCGTCCGCTGACGGAGTTGGAGCGGGCTGCGACGAAGTACCAGCCTCTCCAGGTGTAGGTGTACTAGCAGTCGCCCGCTCACGCAGCCTAAGATACTCGGCCTAGAAAGGTTTGAAAACTCGATAATTGTCTAAGTTATATAAAAATTAACACAAAGTAAAGTAATACTTTCATAGGTCTGCGAGGCCCTCTCATCAATGAGATTTCCGTCCTTGCGATGGGTGGCCAAGAAGACGGTCACCATGTTGGCATCCTAACCCCTCTGTACATGTTAAAAATATATTATTTAGTACTAAACTTAAACATTTTTTCCTACTACAATTTTATGGTACTTATATTAAAATAATATAATTTAAAAGAAAAAATATACCAAACGACGAAAATGTTCCGTCATCGGAATCGAGCCGCCACACCACTTGGCAACATTCCGCCTAGCCGCCTTGGCCTTCTCAGACCTTTTCTTGTAGCACGGATCGTCGAATCTAGCCCTCATCGCAGTCCACTGCTCAGGCATGATCCAACCATGGATCGGTTTTCCAGCATGATCACGAGCCTTCTGGTCATCTAGAGCATCTCAGATAAGCTTGGCGGCAACGGTCGGAAAGAGCCGCTCGATCAACTCTGCCCGGTGCAGAGGATAAAAATATGTTTGCTACAATAAATAATTTAGTAAGTGAGCATCACGGATAAGTTATATAATATGCATAAATTAGAGGATTTATTTAATATACTTTTACCTGGAAGTGCGCAAACCAGAATACCTTTCTCTCCTCCGGAGCCTCAGAGTAGTTGATCCAAGGGCCACCGTAGTTGTTCCTCAGAAATTGGCCCAGGCGTCTCTGAACCGACGATGGACGATATCTATACAGAGATAATAATTTAGAATACTGAAAAAGTCAATATACGATGAATAAAGAAATACACGATATATATTATAGTAAACCATCTAATTGACTTACTTTGTACCGTCGGCCCAGATCTCTGTCATCGTCTCCTCCGGAGGTACACATGGAGGATCTTGCTGATGCTGGGACAACGTGGGCACGACCTCCTCGACATGCACATCTGTCTCCATGGTTCCGTCAGCAGGAGGAACGCTGGACGAGGGTGTACTATCACGCCTGGAACTACTCGTCCCAACAGTCGGAGATGTGAGTGATCGATATACTGGAGTACTGGGCGACGATGATCCGGAACCCACAGTAGGCAGTACCGGAGGAGCATTCTGTCTACCTCGGGACCTGCCGAATCCTCCCCGTCGTCTTGTCATATCTGATAACAACATATGATGAATATAGAGAAACACAAATATATAGTACATTCTACAGTCGAAATGTGATGCATATCTCAAAGCATTCTACAGTCAAAATATAATACATATATTCGTTAATGGAATATATTTTACAGTCAAAATATAGTTACATTCTACTTCGTCAATTTTTCAACCTTGATCTACATTCTACAGTCAAAATATAGTTACATTCTACATGCAATATATTTTATTTTCAATCATCTTCAGAAAATTTATCTTGTTCGCCTTCCTCGTCCTCCCCTTCCTCTTCCTCGTCTTCACTTTCATCTACTTCGTCTTTCTCTTCGGATAATTCTACATCTTCTACATTATTACTCGTATAATGAGTAACTTCCGTTGAGTTCACATCTACAATATTTGTTACAAGAGGTAGATCGTCCTCCTGATAAGCTATTTCGTCAATGTCAAAGGTATTTCTAGCTTTAGTCTTGCATACTGCCCACCAATCCGACCTCGTTGTTCCCCTTCTAGGATAAGTTGTGAAGTACACGAGCTGAGCCTGACTTGATAGGACAAATGGTTCGTAGCCTTGATATCTACGCTTGTAGTTTATATCCACAAGACCATGCTTGTCAATTTTTCAACCTTGATCTTGAATCGGATCGAACCATTCACACCTGAATAGCACGATATTAGCAGGTTCTGTGCCATAATTATATGTCAACTCCACAATCTCTCGTAAGATGCCAAAAAAATCATTGCCCGGATTGACGTCTTTGTAGTTCGAAGATTTGATACACAAACAACTATTTTTCGTGGAATCAAGATCCAGAAAGCTGTCTCTGATAGGAGCATTTATTGACTTGAACTTGAATCCATTCACACGAAAACTTGGCCATATTTTTACGGTAGTAATTGGTCCCTTGGCTAGAGTTCTAATAGATTCAGTCTCGGGTGTTATTAGACGATCGACCTAAATACCAAAGTAGCGATAGTAAGTTATTTGTTTTGCCAGTACAGAAATAAAAAGTAATTACCAAGCATCTTACATATGCGCTCAACCAAGAAAGAAAATAGCATCTCATATCTTGTTCTACTTCTTCGTCTGTTATGTAGGGTCTAACCGACCTCAACTCATCATTATATGTGCTGAAAAACAACGAAGCAACTGCTGATTAGTAGCATAATAGTATCTTATACTATTACATTGAGATAATGTAAACGTAGACGTATTAATTACTTACCCCTCTAGCTTCTCCACTTCATCCTCGTCGTAATTGAGTAATATATACAATTGAGCAGCCCTTAGCTCATCGTCATTCAAATATCTCTTCTTTATTTTTTCCGAAGGCTTTCCGGACGCATTGAATACTTTGAGTATTGCATCATTAGATTCTTGATATGCGTCGTCATTTCTCGGAGCTTTTGTCCTATTAGTAGCAATATGCGGTTTGAAATACGTCGAGCAAAAGTTTATAATCTCCTCGAGAACATAAGCTTCACAAATAGAGCCCTCAACCCGTGCCTTGTTTTTTACCTTTCTCTTTAGGTGATTCAGATGCCGCTCGAAGGGGTACATCCACCGATAACCGAGAGGACCACCAATACGTGCCTCATAGGAACGATGAATTGGCAAATGCTCCATAGAGTCAAAGAATCCAGGAGTAAACACCTTCTCGAGCTTACATAGTGTTACCGCAATGTCCTTCTCTTGCTTTTCTAGACGATTGACGAGCAACTTAGTACAACAAAGGTCTCTGAAGAATATGCTCAGCTCTGTCAATGGGTCCCAAACGACCTGCGGTAAGAATTCTCGAAATACAATCGGAATTAACCTCTCCATGAATACGTGACAATCATGGCTCTTCATACCCACCAGTTTGTTCTCCTTGAGGTCGACGCATCTTCTCAAGTTCGACACGTACCCGTCTGGAAACTTTAGACCCTAAATCTACCTACAAAGTCTACCTTTATCCTCTTTCTCCAGTAAGAAAACTGACTTAGGTTGCTTTAACTTTCCATTCCCCTCCTCTATCAAATGCAATGCAAGACGTCTACATATTTCTTCTAAGTCCAACCTGGCCTTCGGATTATCTTTCGCCTTTCCCTTTACCTCCATTACAGTATTAATTATGTTATCAAACACATTCTTCTCGATATGCATGACATCAAGGTTATGTCTGATCAGATTGGTGCTCCAATATGGCAGATCCCAGAATATACTCCTCTTCGTCCAGTTATGGGTGCGACCAAATCTGTCACACTTGTACCCCTTAGCAGGCTCTTCGATGGCACTTGGTAAATCTTTTACCTCTTCCTATATCGTGCATCCGGGCCACCTTGGCGATGGATTGGCCTTCTCCACAACTCTCGCACGAAAAGCATTCTGGTTCCTCCGGTACGGATGATCCTTCGGCAAAAATTGTCGATGACAATCGAAGAAGCACGGTTTACCTCCGTGTTTCAAACGGAAAGCCTGAGTACGGTCCATGCAATACGGATATGAGAGACGACCATGTGTGCTCCATACCAATAATATTCCATAGGCCGAAAAGTCGTTGATGGTCCACATAAGTGCTGCCCTCATCTGAAAATTCTGCTTTCTAGAAACATTGTACATGTTGGCACCTACTTCCCACAGCTGATTCAACTCATCTATCAAAGGCTATAAATACACATCGATGTTCCTCTTCGGATTGTTCGGACCCGGGATAATAACAGTTAGGAACATATACGGAGTCTTTATGCACATCCAAGGCGGTAGATTGTACGGAGTGACGATCACAGGCCAACATGAATACTGGGAGCCCGAAAGTTCAAATGGGGTAAAATCGTCAGAGGAGAGCCCCAATCTGACATTATGCGCTTCCTCGGCAAAATGTGGATACTCTCGATCAAAGTGCTTCCATGCTTCTCCATCGAATGGATGATCCAATACTCCTTCAATTTATTTTCGCCTGTGCCAACTCATGTTTTCAGCAGTCTCCTTAACCATAAACAACCATTGCAACCATGGCGTCAAAGGCAAGTAGTGCATCGAATCGGTAGGCTTCCTTGCACCAACAGACTTTCCTCTAACAGTGGCCTTGTAGCGATCAGCACCACAGAATCTGCACGCATCTTCATCCTTGTCGTCTTTGTAGTACAACATGCACCCGTTGCGACATTCATCAATTTTCTCGTATCACATCCAAAGCGATCTCACCATCCTCTTAGATCGATAGAAGTCTTTAGGCAAATTTGCACCCTCGGGCAAGATCTCTATAATCAAATCGAGCAGTCGATTATAGCATTCTTGCGACATGTTAAAATCGGACTTGATGCTCAATAATCTTGTAACCACCTCCAACGGTGAATGATCCTCACAACCAGGATATAGTGGAGTCCTTGCATTCTTCAGCAACTCCATAAACTTTGCAGCATCGGCATTCGGTGCCTCCTTAGCTGCATCATAATTGTTCGGATTAAAACTAGGTCCCGCCGCATCATAATTGTCCGGATTGAAACTAGGTCCCGCCGCATTATAAACCATATTCACCAACCCGTTGTCGTAAGCATCGTGGTCGTGGACATCCATATACGGCTCCACGTAGGGTTCTGACTCCGATGCTAGAGATACAAGTTCTTCGTGCGCGGTCCACTGATAGTAATTCAGCGTGAAGCCCTTCGAGTATAAATGATATGTAACTTCCACTTCTGGATGATATTTTCTGTTGTGACATCTCACACACGGACACTTAATTTTGGTACCGTCCATGTACTGAGGGAACGCCTTGGCGAACTGCAGGAACTGCTGTACACCCTCAATGAATTCATCCCGCACACCGCACATGTCATCAGGATGACGGTTGTACATCCACGAATGATGACGCAGATAGTAATTCATATATATTTCTAGATACTTCTGCAAAATTAACAGTATGTATCATATAAATTATTACATACAGTGGTTTATTATCTAACTTCATAACTTAACCGTACTATAAAAATTTTATAACTGATATAATACATACTTTCATTTATCAAAGTCTAAAATAAGCAATATTCAAAACAACTGACCATTTATCAAAGTCTAAAATAAGCAATACTTTCATTTCATAACTGATATAATACATACTTTTACTCTAATTGAAGTGCACTGCACTGATCACTCTTGTCAATTAAATCCCTGATACCACAGTATCAGTTAAGGGATGTATTGGCATGCAACAAGTGACCGGTGAACACCTATCCGATACTGTGGTTATACATTACATGATTAAAGTGTGAGTTTTTTCTCGAAATTCAAAGCCAAAAAGAGTGACTAATAACTTTCCAACTGAGTTTGTCATAGGCCTTGGATATATCTATTTTCAGAGCAAAGGAGCTATTCTAAGAGCTTTGTTTGGATATAGTGTGAAATAATTCCTGGGCTATTATCACATTGTCACATATTTGCCTTCCAGGGACAAAGGCATTTTGGAATGGAGATATCAATTTGTGGAGGACGGATCGAATCCGATTAGCCAATATTTTGGTAATAGTCTTGTAGATGATATTGCAAAGTGAAATTGGTCGAAATTCAGTATGTAGAAGCTTTTGAAGATTGAGTAGCATCAGTATGTGGAAGCTTTTGAAGATTGAGTAATTTGTTCTCCCCTTCTTAATCTCTTCCGGGAGGTTACCAATCCGCTTCCTTCCCCAGTATTTTGGACTCGGCGGGATCTTTTTCAACTTAGTTTGGATGTCTGTATACTGCGCTACAGAGTTCCATTTGCTCTCGAACCGAACCCTAACCCCATGTCGAAAAACCTAACCCTAAACCTAACCCCATGTCAAAAAACCTAATACTAACCCTAGGTCCTTATCGTGTCTGTGTCAGTGTGTGTGTGTCGTGTCTGTGTCACTGTCTGTGTGCGTGTGTCGTGTCTGTGTCAGTGTCACATGTGTTCTGTGAGAGAGAAAGAGAGAGAGAGGGAGTTAGGGTACCTAGAGCTCGAGGAGGAGGAGGGGGATGCCGGAGTAGCCGCGGTGGAGAGGCGGTCGACGGAGCAGGCGGTCGATGGAGCGGGGGGGGGCGGGGGAATTTTTTAGATTTTGAATTTTCGACAGATAGGGAAAAACGAAACCGAGCCCCTAATTAACCAAATTTTAGCGACGTTTAGCGACGTCAACAAAATACGTCGCTAAATTTAACTTTAGCGACGTTAATGACGTCGCTAAACACGTTGCTAAATATTTTTAATATAAATATTGCTATATACGTCGCTAAACGTCGCTAACTTAGATATATTAGCGACGTGTAGCGACCAACATTGAACTTATAGCGACTAATCTTTTAAAAGCTGAATAAAAGTCGCTAAACGTCGCTAAATGTCGCCAATTAGAGACATCTAGCGACGTGTTTACATGGAGTCGCTAAATTAGCGACATTTTTGCATGGAGTCGCTAATAAACGTCGCTAATCCTGCTTATTCTAGTAGTGTGATGCCTATTTCTATGCTTAATTTATTCATAAACAAGATAAGTTAAAAATGAGGTAACTGTATGCTTGATACATATAATTATTGCATTGCGCTTTCAAATATATATAACATGTCACTTGATCACAAGTTGTACCAATGAAATAATGATAGATGATTACGTGCCCCGTACATCTAATAAGAAGAAAGGATGTATTGCATGCTCGTTGTTCTTCTGTTGCATCATAGTATTTTTTATTTGATAGAAGTTCATTCATGCATCGGTCGGGACAAACTTGTGCACCAGGACATACCCTCTTGTTCGGTTCCTGGGACACTGAGAATCGTACGGCCTAGGAGAGGACAAGACACAATGTGGCTTGAAGACCTCGTGATTAAGGAAGGTTGTCAGTCTATTAGTGAGATGGGTTTGAACGTTCCAACTGCTAATCATGAATTTCCATGGACCATCATGTAGTTAGGTCGCATGCTAGGTCTACCTTCTTGCACACCTAATTTCTTGATGCCAAAGAGTCATAAATACTATATATATATGCAAATTGTTGTTAACTTGTATGTCTGTTGTCACTACCACATTTCTAGAGTAGGAGCTTTGATGGCATTTGCAATATATATATATATATATATATATATATATATATATATATATATATATATATATATATATATATATATATATTGTAGTTACATGATATATATAATATATTATATTATTATTATTAATGATATGAGTTAGTGGACTAGACTTGAAGATGCCATTAGACTCAACCTTAGATTTGAAACCACTAATTAATCCCTATCCATTTTAAATTAGAATATAGTTAAACCCCCCACTTAGGATTAAAACCACTTATTTGAATAACCCTTCATGACTAACCACATAGGCATTGAAGACATTATGTATTGCAAGCCCTAGGTTCTCATGTAGCCGACCCTATATAGAGAGAGGGAGCATCCCTCTAGTTCCTCATAGCTCATGAAAAAAAATCCTAGAAATAGCTCTTCCCCAAATCCTTTCCTTCCTCAATCGAATTTCATAATTTTAGACCTCAAATCCCTCTTTTTCCCTCATCTAAGAGACCTAGAAGCTCAAGTCACAAGGAGCCTTGGAGAAGAAGAAGTTTGCATTGAGAATCCAGCTTCCAATAGCTGAAAATCTTAAATCTCTCCTTCAAATTTTGTTTTACTTATTTTGTTGGCCATTAGGAGCCCCCATGGTTTAGGAATAGCCATAAGGGAAGAGAATGAGCCTCTATAGGGTTTCATGAGATTTTCTTCATGGTGTTGTATGCATATTTGGGGTTTTGGGTTTATGGGAGCATTTTTCCCTATTTTTTTCATAACAACTAATATATATATATATATATATATATATATATATATATATATATATATATATATATATATATATATATATATATATATATATATGGTATGAATATATGTTATTAGTTGTGATTGGGGGTTTTGGCAAGAGGTTGGGTTGTGTATCATGAGTATCCTAGATTAGTACACACTAGGTGTTTGTTTAAATGTGTAAGTGTGTATGTGTCTATGTATATAAGTGGGTGTTTTGTATGTGTGTGTTGGTTTCAGTGGTAACATTAGACATTAGACATTACATAGTGGTGTAGCAATGTGTGCTTAGGTGAGGGATTCCTTAGAACAGGCAGCACAGCAATTTGAGAAGTATCTTACAAGTGTGCGAGTGAGTGTGGGAGTGAACTAAGGAGAAGATTTTCGGAGCTTGAGTGGTAACAATAGATACTTATACAGTATCAGTGTGCATTGAATATGAAAACCTTTTGTATCAGAGCCAAGTGTTCCAGTGCACACAAACCTGGGTACATTGTAGTGGGCTCTAGTTGCTACAAACATGAGACTTGCATGAGCAGACTTGTGTACACATATTTAACTGCAATTAGGGGATTTGTTTATAGGCAAGTATCTAGTGGTAAGCTTTAGTTGAGGTAGTATACATCTGTGGATCCTTGTGTGTGTACGTATGTGTGGTAGTTGATTAGTTAGAGTGTTAAGTGAGTTAGAGTTAGAAGTAGATGGTGGGGTATACAGTGGGCACATATTTATGTATGCAGCATGTTAAGGAAGAGGGGTTTACCTAGAGTTGAGCAGTAGGGTGAGCTTGTGCACAGATGCTGGGTGTGTGTGTGTGTGTCTGAGAGTTATATGTGAATTTGTGTCTATGAGGTGCAGTATAATCTAGTACCCGAGTGTTAGTACCTGTGTGCATAGAATATAGATATGTGTATGTGTTGTAGTCGGGTCCTTGGTGTTAGAGTGTATTTTTTGGGCAGGCATTAAGGGATGTCAGTGTGCATAGATAGGGAGTTGGGGTTTAGTGCAGTGGTAAGGCAGTAAAGTGAGGGATAGGAGTGTGTTCTATGCAATCGTGCACATGCAAGTCTAATGTGCAGGCCTGTGTATAGTAGAGGGTTTTGGTAGTGTGGTAGTGTGTTTAGGTGTGTGAGGGTAGCTTAGTAAGTGCAAGTGTGTGTCTATTATAAGTGTCGAGAGAGTACCAGTGTCATGGGTGAGGGTAGGATATGAAGGATATGGGTAATACTAGTGTATCTTAGCTAGATTAAGATAGTGTAGTGTTTGAGGTAGTGGGTTAGAGTGGGTACAAATGAGATAGATATCAAGTGTCCTTGAGTGAGTGTAAGTGCTAGATATTAGCAATAAGGTAATGTACTAAAACTAGTGTAAAGTATTTATAAGTTGTGGGTAAGTGAGTATGGGTACCCAGGGTATAAGTGAGGCTAAGGTAATCGAGTATTAGAGATAGGAATTAGGTATGTGTCAGGATACCAAGTTTTGGGACTAAGGTAATTATTGGTAATGAGTTATCTCAAGGGTTATTAGTAAACTGTGTGTAAACTCCCTCACCCAAAATAGGTATTTGTGTATATTTTATATTATTATATTTATTATAGATGTTGAATTTATTTAGAGTATTCTCTTAGTTAATTAGAAAATAATTATTTAGTATATTTACTTATATAAATATTCATTTAGAATTAATTTAGGTTATTTTAGATTTTTGAAAATTTTTCTAGAATTTTTGGTAATTAAAACTTAGAAAACATAAATTTCTAGGACTTCTATGATTTACTATACGACCATACTTGCATGTCGTTCCTACCAAATATTTATTTTAGTTTAAAATATTTAATTATATTTTTTTGTAATTTATTTAGAATTTTAAGAAATTTATTTAGATTTTTTAAATTATTTAGGATTTATTTGGATATATATAGTCTTAATATTAGATAGATGCTAATTTAGTGTTAATAGATATTAATAAGATTTTATAAATTATTTGTATTATCTTTAATTATATTTAAGATTATAAATTATTGAGATAAATTCAAACTCTATTTTAAATTAATTCAAATCCTGAACCTACTAGGAAATCAACTTCATGCATATCCTATCCTTATTTAAATTTATCATAATCCTATCCAAATTAACCAATCCTAGTCGTATTTAATTAAGTAGTGTCCACCATTATAAATACCCCATCCTTCATATTTTTCTTCCCCAAATTCCTCTCTTTTTCGTCCAAAAATAGTCAAAATTCGTCATAAATTCAGCCTCATTTTCTACTAGTTATGACGAATTAAAAAGACGATATCTCCTAGCTCCGGACTCCAAACGCGCTCAAGTTTTTTTTGTTAGAATGATAATGAGGTTAGCTTTCTGATTATATAAATTATTTTTCTAAATTATTAGTATTAAATTCTGAAAAATTCGTAGAGCACAGTATGTCCAAAAATAGACGTGTTTCGATGTATTCGCGATTTCGGGAGAACCAGGAATCAGAATCACGAACCGTTTAAAGTTTCGGAAAGCTAATGTCGAGATAATCGATATATATTTTTCCCAGAATTTATTTCGAAGTATTTATATACTGTTATTTTTGTAGAACTTCTAGGTTAGAATTTAACCATCGGTGCACAATACAAAATTTGTATGTGCCATAATTCCCAAACGAATTTGAATTCGAACGAGCCGTAAATTCCAGCATATTTTTGAAGCTAAAATCTACAGGAAATCATGCATGAAAGTTGAGTTTGTGTCGGTTGACTTTTTGGTCAACAGATCGTCTCGATTTGCGTGCCATGAGTCTCGAGTTGATAAAATTTAGTTTTTTTTTGGATAAAATTTAGGAATTAACATAAAAATCAGAATAATAAGATTAAAATAAGATTTTAGAGTAATTATTTCAGAATTAAATAAATTAAAATAAATTATCTTTTGACGTGATAAATTTATAATACATAGGCTATTTGGACTGTGACTTGGACTCTGATTCATACCAGCAGCAGGACCCCAGGCAAGATACCTTGCCAAATTATTTACAGTACTTTGCATGCTATTTATATTTCTGTTTATTTATTGCATTCTGTATATTTCTTGCATGTATAGTTTTCTTTCAGTCATTACTATGTATTAGATATGTTGACACACACATGACACTTAGTATCATAGAGGACAATTATTAGGCGTATGGGCTTTTAACCACTCTGGTAACACCGTAGTCACTAGCACGCACTATGGTGGGTCGTGTCCGATGGTCGCTACCCCCGAGGTATGTCGATTGATGGAGTCCGAGGGTCGCTACCCAGAGGTATGTCGGCTGATGATGTCCACTGACGAGCGTGAGGTTGTGAGGATTAGATCGAGTAGCCTACCCTTGCCCATACGTTGAAAAGTTGTCCTCATTTGCATTCATATAGATGGTCTTGTATAGCGTACTTATTTATTTTCAAATTATATGCATGTTTACTGTATTCAAATTGGCTCGTATTTTCTGTATCTTGTTACGTCCCTCTGAGGACCTGGTCCGCTGCCAGGTGTATCTTTTCTTGAGTATTTGCAGGAGCGCAGATTTGGATGGTTACATGTGATCCGAGGATGTCTTCTCTTCGAGCTGTGATGGATAGCTGGTATTCTTATATTGTGTTGTGGTGTTGTACTCATATTGTATTTGCTCTTATATTCGAGTTGGTAGTGGATTTGTTTCCATCCAACTATCATCCTTAGATACTTCTTATTGAGATCTAGTTTCATAGATACTGGTCATTTATTTCTATATAATTTTGGTGGATGAGATTTAGATTATACCCTGTGACTTGTGACATATGTTTTATACCACTTATGGATTTGATATTCATATTACAGCGTACGTGTGGATTTGGTTTCCATATATTGGAGTTGCCATATCCATGCGGCTGGCATGCTTACGTGTCATAGTCCTACGTATTTTTGGGACTGGGGCGTGACATGTTTTTGTGGTGGCCCATGCAGGTCGAGAGCATATTGTCTCGGTTACGTTACTGTACCGAACAAGCCTGCCCCTAGGACTAGAGTATAGGATCTCATCCATAATTGACTGTGATTCATCTTCTCCTATCTGTTCTATTTTGAACAATTGTATCCTGTTTGATTTATGTGCTTCCCTAATAGTTCCTTGAGTATAGTCTTCTGCTAGAATATAGGAACCCCTGTTATTATGATGATAATTAGAGTAGCACACCTATTAAGAATACAACGAGAATATAGACACATCACTAAGTTTAGAATATCTAGTGAACCCTAGAATTCCTTATCTCTAGAATTGGTTTACCATTACCCCCTGATGTATTATGAAGACTTGAGGGTAGTATAGACACTACTAGAGTTAGTTAGAAGTTTTACCATAATGTTTGACACCTAGTATCACATAGTCTTTGACCTATTAATTGAAGTGTAACCGAATGATATTTATCGCATGCTAGCAAAAGACGACAGTGTTTATTCAGACCATAGAATTTAGAGGTCCTTGCCCTATTTGGTCGACTAGCGACTTAGATAAGGAGGTTGTATGATAACTGTAGAGATTGTAGTATCTTTTATTATTATTGCTTATGTTATTTTTGCTTTTGCGAACTTGAATTATTTTGTAACTTCTCACATCATAATCCAGCGTTATATTTTCTGTGCTACCTTGAATTATGCTGCTATTATAGCCTAGTTTTTTTTTGCAAGCTTAATCTTATATCGAGCTTGTTCATGACATATGTGTTATTGGGGCCTGATCAACCACACTAATATAAATTGTCTAATCAGAATCAGTGTATTATGGTCTAGCTAGCCATAATGCGCTTGATTCGCCCTTCGCAATAGTATTTTACGTGGATTGAGATGTATAGTGGACCAGTAGACAAATATACTTACCCTCTAGATACGACAAAGCATATCATATCAAGTACATAACTGCACCGATGTGAGCATGCGAATAGGAAATTACCAAACTAAGATTTCAATCCACAACTGTCTTGACAATTCCCATTTGAATTCTTTAAACGCTTTGATTCTCATACTTCCATTCTATTACCCCTCCTTGAACTCTTTTCCGTTGCTTTCCGTCTTCCCTTGTTTCGGAAAGACGAAATCTCGTGCTTGGATATAAGTGATACACAGAGAGTACTAGATATACCCCATAGGCCAATCACATTATTTGGTGACTATCTTTCATAATTGATTAAGGGCATATCACATATGATATAATTGGTGTTAAAGTTTTGAGGATTGAATGACATGAGAAAATAAATTGAGAAATATTTTTCTTAAATGTAAGAGCCTTATGTGATAGATGGGTAAATTCTAAGTTGGGTAGAAATTGCATTATTAAACTTGAGAAGAATTTTTTTAGATTGTGATCAAGTAGGATTAGATTGAGAGATTAAGTCCTTTTAAATGTGAAAATTTTTAAAAGAAGGATTAAGATAATGTGGATTTAACGAATTTTAAAATCTTGATATTGCGGACCAAATATTTATACTTTGAGCACATGATTTAAATTTTGAATATTGAAGGATGAATCATCGATTTAAATTTTGAGGATAAATATAGAATTTTAGACTTGAACAATTGGTGAATTAGATTTAAATTTTATAATTTGATGATTTGAATTAAAAGTTTAATTTTGATTGTTGGGTCACCTATTTAAAATATTGAGGATGTAAATTGAGTTTAAATATTTGAAGAGTACAAAATTCTTAATTTGAGAATAGGAATAAGATTTGATTATAATTGTTTATTGTTCAAAGTCTACAGGAGATTATGATAGTTGAAAATGGTGATATAAATTTTGATGTGGGATGTCATATAGACTTGAGTTAGATTTGAATGTTGATTATTTAAAAAAAAATCGAGAAGAGATTACGACAGGTTAAATTTTGATTTAAACAGTGGTTATATTAATTTTGAAGTGATTGCAATAGATTCGAATAGATTTTGTTATTTAAATTTTTGGAAGAGATTGCGATTGACATACCTTGTGTACGAATGTGAAGGATTTAACAAATTATGTCTTATTTTAATTTCGAGGACGAAATTGTTTTAAGTTGGGTAGATTGTAAACTCCCTCACCCAAAATAGGTATTTGTGTATATTTTATATTATTATATTTATTATAGATGTTGAATTTATTTAGAGTATTTTCTTAGTTAATTAGAAAATAATTTTTTAGTATATTTACTTATATAAATATTCATTTAGAATTAATTTAGGTTATTTTAGATTTTTGAAAAATTTTCTAGAATTTTTGGTAATTAAAACTTAGAAAACATAAATTTCTAGGACTTCTATGATTTACTATACGACCATACTTGCATGTCGTTCCTACCAAATATTTATTTTAGTTTAAAATATTTAATTATATTTTTTTGTAATTTATTTAGAATTTTAAGAAATTTATTTAGATTTTTTAAATTATTTAGGATTTATTTGGATATATATAGTCTTAATATTAGATAGATGCTAATTTAGTGTTAATAAATATTAATAAGATTTTATAAATTATTTGTATTATCTTTAATTATATTTAAGATTATAAATTATTGAGATAAATTCAAACTCTATTTTAAATTAATTCAAATCCTGAACCTACTAGGAAATCAACTTCATGCATATCCTATCCTTATTTAAATTCATCATAATCCTATCCAAATTAACCAATCCTAGTCGTATTTAATTAAGTAGTGTCCACCATTATAAATACCCCATCCTTCATATTTTTCTTCCCCAAATTCCTCTCTTTTTCGTCCAAAAATAGTCAAAATTCGTCATAAATTCAGCCTCATTTTTTACTAGTTATGACGAATTAAAAAGACGATATCTCCTAGCTCCGGACTCCAAACGCGCTCAAGTTTTTTTTGTTAAAATGATAATGAGGTTAGCTTTCTGATTATATAAATTGTTTTTCTAAATTATTAGTATTAAATTCTAGAAAATTCGTAGAGCACAGTATGTCCAAAAATAGACGTGTTTTGATGTATTCGCGATTCCGGGAGAACCAGGAATCAGAATCATGAACCGTTTAAAGTTTCGGAAAGCTAATGTCGAGATAATCGACATATATTTTTCCCAGAATTTATTTCGAAGTATTTACATACTGTTAATTCTGTAGAACTTCTAGGTTAGAATTTAACCATCGGTGCACAATACAAAATTTGTATGTGCCATAATTCCCAAACGAATTTGAATTCGAATGAGCCATAAATTCTAGCATATTTTTGAAGCTGAAATCTACAGGAAATCATGCATGAAAGTTAAGTTTGTGTCGGTTGACTTTTTGGTCAACAGATCGCCTCGATTTGCGTGCCATAAGTCTCGAGTTGATAAAATTTAGTTTTTTTTGGATAAAATTTAGGAATTAACATAAAAATCAGAATAATAAGATTAAAATAAGATTTTAGAGTAATTATTCTAGAATTAAATAAATTAAAATAAATTATCTTTTGACGTGATAAATTTATAATACATAGGCTATTTGGACTGTGACTTGGACTCTGATTCATACCAGCAGCAGGACCCCAGGCAAGATACCTTGCCAAATTATTTACAGTACTTTGCATGCTATTTATATTTCTGTTTATTTATTGCATTCTGTATATTTCTTGCATGTGTAGTTTTCTTTCAGTCATTACTATGTATTAGATATGTTGACACACACATGACACTTAGTATCATAGAGGACAATTATTAGGCGTATGGGCTTTTAACCACTCTGGTAACACCGTAGTCACTAGCACGCACTATGGTGGGTCGTGTCCGATGGTCGCTACCCCCGAGGTATGTCGATTGATAGAGTCCGAGGGTCGCTACCCAGAGGTATGTCGGCTGATGATGTCCACTGACGAGCGTGAGGTTGTGAGGATTAGATCGAGTAGCCTACCCTTGCCCATACGTTGAAAAGTTGTCCTCATTTGTATTCATATAGATGGTCTTGTACAGCGTACTTATTTATTTTCAAATTATATGCATGTTTACTGTATTCAAATTGGCTCGTATTTTCTATATCTTGTTACGTCCCTCTGAGGACCTGGTCCGCTGCCAGGTGTATCTTTTCTTGAGTATTTGCAGGAGCGCAGATTTGGATGGTTACATGTGATCCGAGGATGTCTTCTCTTCGAGCTGTGATGGATAGCTGGTATTCTTATATTGTGTTGTGGTGTTGTACTCATATTGTATTTGCTCTTATATTCGAGTTGGTAGTGGATTTGTTTTCATCCAACTATCATCCTTAGATACTTCTTATTGAGATCTAGTTTCATAGATACTGGTCATTTATTTTTATATAATTTTGGTGGATGAGATTTAGATTATACCCTGTGACTTGTGACATATGTTTTATACCACTTATGGATTTGATATTCATATTACAGCGTACGTGTGGATTTGGTTTCCATATATTGGAGTTGCCATATCCATGCGGCTGGCATGCTTACGTGTCATAGTCCTACGTATTTTTGGGACTGGGGCGTGACACTGTGAGACTTGGGTGTAATTATGTTGAGACTTATCTATGTCGAGTCAGTTGGACTCTAGACTTATTATTGTTATTTGAGTTGTGTTCTAGACTTATGTCAGAACTTCTTATATCTTTTATCTCATCGTGTCATTTACTTTCCTATAGTTATTGTGATTGAGTACCTTATGTTTAATGATCAAATGCATATTCATTGTCCTCCTTATGGAGTTGAGATTATTGACAGGTCATTTTGTGAGTTATGATTAGTAGTATTGAGACCTAGACAGCATTCTACCGTCGATGCTGCAGCGTAGGCTGGACGTACCCACGACTCATGCCCAAATTTCGGGTATGAGTCGTGACATCTGCTACAGGGATAACCGCTTGACCGTGGGTAAGATTTACCTTATGTGTAGTCAATCTATTATTTATGTTTTTTTGCATGAATTGTTAAAAAAAACTAGACAACTAAAAAGATCGCATAATAGTAATGCTAGCTTCACTTGTATAACTAGTGTGTATTTCTATGTGAGTTTGGCCATGGTCGCTCACCAGTACATGTTGTAGTACTGACCCACGTTTGTGGGCAAATCTTCAGGTTCTGGTAGGAAGAGTTTGGCAAGCATTTTGAAGCTTTAGGAGCACATCCCTTCTAGCAGAACCGTGTTCGTGCTGCTTCCTAAGGCTTTCCTCTCCAGTGTGCAAGCTCTTTTTTCTGCTAGGTGTTTTAATTTTTATTCCTACTAAAAGGATATGATGTATGGACATTGTGGCTAGTTTTGTATTTGTAAAAAGAGTTGTTAGCCATCTGTGGCATATTTTGTAATCAGCCAAGCAAGTACTTTGTAATCCAATCTTCAAGTATCCAACAAAGAAAGTATTTTGTGTTTCTATCAAATGTGTTCAACTTTATTTCTCTGCATTTAAATCCCGTGCTTTTATATATGTATATTTTTGTCTAAATTGTATTTTGTGCAGGTATTATGCCTTATGCAAGCACAATTTAGGCTTGTACGACATCACGCCCAAGCGAGGATGATCGGTTTCGTAAGGACCAAGCAAGGACGATCGGCCCTTACGGGATCGGGGCGTGACATTTGTTCCATCGAGCTGCCGAGAGGCCACTCACCAGTGCATTTCCAGTAATAATCCCCCACTAAATTCTCGCAAGTGCGGAGTTCGCTTGGACGAATTGAGGCGTTAGAGCTCGATTAACACTTGGAGTCTTGTGGCCATAAATGTTGCATTCTTTTGTATATAGAGGACATAATGTTTCGAACATCATCTTTTGTATAGTTCTCGAGCTATAAGCCTTATGGCATAATTCATTATATTGAGCAAGAGAGGGATAAAGTTATTTGTATTTTTTGCCTCGAGCCATTATAATTTTGCTGCATATTAATAAAGATAATCATTCTTTTAAATATCTTGTGCTGATTCAACTTATCTTGTCACACCCCAGTACCATAATACGGCGACGAACATGGCCAACTATCCCATACAAGGTACTATATATCGTACGACGATCACTGCTATAACTAGACAAGGGGGTACATGCTATAATCAGGTTACTTAGGGTTACACGAATTTCTATGTCTCAATCAATCAAATAAGAAACAGTAATCATAGAGCATATATGATAAAGCAATAAGGCGTCCCAAACGCTTTTATTAAAAATATTCTAGAGACCAACTATACAAAATAAGAAGCTGGTAGAGTAACAAAAGTATATAACAATGATCAGCTATAGTCTGATTTAATACAATCATGTAAAAAAACTAAATGTCCATACGTGCCAGCTAACAGGTACCGGTGGATAAACGTCCAAAAGATAACATGTACAATGACGAGTAGGGAGGAAGAAAACTTATTTGTTATCCTCGACGACCATGTTCCTGGTACACGCCATGAGTCATAGGAAAGTACGCTGGATCCTCGGGTGTTGGCTCAAAATATAGCCATGCAAAACCAGTGGGGTTAGCCCCCAAATAGCAAGTACCACAAAGAAAGTACGAAATAGAGAAATAAAAAACCCAAGCAATAAATATAATAACATATATAGGTTCTGCGTTGTAACTTAGGTCCATGGCATATCCTAGCACAAAAGCCCAACCCTACAACCAAACAAGGACAAGGGTTGAATCCATCATACTATGATAGTCCATTTCCCTAGGCTACTAATAGAATAATACAATCACAACCAAGTCCAATTAATAAGATCGGCCAATCACTTGTACGACTTATTATTTGTGGAGTTTGAGGTTATATCAGAATAAGGCACAATAGGTATCCTTAGATCACGCCATTGCCGAACACGAGCTAACCGAGCCAATAGATGATTATACATGCACTTCATGAATTGCACTAGTTCCCCGTATGGCCACTGCGCTAGATCACGGTATTAGAGGTTCCAATGTTCCTATAGTGAAATAGTGGCTCGGTATTATTTATAATAGATCAGATACTGCACTCCACTAAGGCTGATGATATACAATATTTGTGGTGGCCAGCCCACAATGCACTTAGAATGAATATCTATGGGAAGGTTCGTTGGCATAATCTCGGGATACCATTTTCTCCCAATGTTACTACTACTTTTAGTTCCTTAATTAACCATATATTGTTTTAAAATCTAAAGGCATGGCCACATGAGAATTTCCTTTAAGATGTTATATAAATTATGGGCACGCTAGATACGAATCCATGGAAGTTCAATCTGGATTCACCCAAGCGTGTATGCAACATTCAACAATCAAAATTCTAGCCACGCTTTGGTATTTGACTCGCATATCATGCCCATTCTGGGGGAAAATTATATATATAGTATCACGCATTCAGGAATTTAGAGGCATTCTCGATGCATAACCCAAATATAAATCACTTAACATATAACACGATATATCGTACCTTGGTGCACAAATCATGAACAATATAGGAAAGCAATTATATCAGCACAGATACATTATTCGTGTCCAATTACCAAGATCATAAGTATGAGTTTTAGCACAAGGTCGGGTTACTGAGTCCATTCTCCCTTAGAATCATAAAACAAGCAATAACCAGGACCAACCATATAGAGGATGATAAGAAACATTTCAAACAAAATAAATGATCCCAACAAGAAAGTACTAAGTGTACACAGGGAGTCACTAAGGATAATATGCGTCTAAGTCATGCACAAGAAGGTTAGGCTGCATGAACCAACACAGTCGCATGTTCTAACTTGGACACATGTTCTTTTAGGTCGCATGCTCCTCCAGGCCGCATGCTTGAGCAAAAGTCTACTACTTGGGACAACTGCCGAAGTGATGGACAATAAATGAAGTATCAGGAAAGTAACATAAAGGTGATTGATGCGATAAGGCATAAGTGTCAGAGATAAAAGACAAAATCATAAAAAGTCGTCAAGAGACACAAATGTCGTGTAGAGGCATGCGGCCCAAAGAAGAGACGCATGGCTCATGGCCGCATAATCTCCTGGACGCATGGAGTCAGGCCTTAGTGAATTTCCATGCGTTCAAGGTACTATGCGTCCAACTTTCGAAAGCATACACAAAACAGACATGTGTCCAACAAGATGGGCGCTTGCTGGAGGGGGCGCATGTTGCTGGGCCGCATGGTACTCCATCGTCCAATAACAGCAAGTTCGACCATGGAGTCATGCCCCAGAACCAGAATACTAGAGAGCAGATACGGACAAAGCCAGCTACGTACACAAGAGTAATAATACTCCGAGATACAGTCACGGCTGTCTAGATATGTGAGGGTTTTACTCTATAATCCAACAGTCATTCCTAGGTGAAGGGTCCTAGGTGTCTCAATATTAAGCAAGCAACAAGTTACAAGATATATGATCACCAAACATATAATAGTAAGGTGTCCCAAACTATGCATATACAAATAATCATTAAACGAGTTACAAAAATAAAGAACTAGAAAGAGTATAATATTACATGATCAGCTCTAGCTATAGTATAGAATATGCTTTATATGTAGGCCCGCGAGCTAGAATGTCAAGTTCCAAAACACGAGCTAAATACGTGCTGGGGTGGCTAAACGCCTTAAAAGTATAAGTACAAAATCAAGTAGGTGATGAAGAAGAAACCCACTCATGTCGTGCTCCTGGTGTTCACCATCTTGAGGTGAGCAATACGGAAGATCCTGCGGTCCTGCTCCAAAATCTAGCCATATAAAACCAGTGGGGTCAGACCCCAAAACAACAAGTACCACAAGGGAGCCAACTTAGGAACTAAACAAGCATACAGACAAATCAGTAAGAAATAGCACAAGAAACAGTTAAATAAGTGCATCAGGTAAAATAACTGTTAAACAGTTTTGGAGTATTTAAACATGGATATCTGAAATCAGTACTCAGGTTATAGACCCTGTAACAGTTGTTAAATAAATCATGACAGGACTAGACTAGACTAGAAATCAAGCAATCACGTTAAATTATGCCATACGACTTGCTATCATTAGCTAACTAGGGTTATCACAGTCCTAGTTACTAACACATACAGTTTAAGATTTCATACAGTCACATGCCCTGCTGACTATCTAGGTTATCCAAGCATATGGATATATAGAATATATTATGTAAGGTACAATAATTTATAGGAATATGCAACACTCGACGACTTGCTAAAAGTGTGCCCCTCACGACGGAGAGCTCAAAATCCATCTGGTGTCACTGGGATCCCGGAATTGCATGTAGCCAGGAAATCTCTATAGATATTTCTAATTCATTAATCTAGTTGTTATCCTGGACAAATTATTAAGAATTCTTGACCGTGGTGCTCAATTTTTTTTTATAGATATGATAAAGGACATGACATTACAGTAGCTTGATAAGTACATTCAGGACCTAAGCAAGCAAAATCAACCACGGGAATTTATCTTATCAATTAAAGCCTTACAATTCTGGAAATTCTAGCATGTCAGGAGTGTGCTTCGTCGAGCCCCTATCGGGAGTATCAGTACAGGTCAGGTTAACTCGATTCGACGAGCTATTATCAGGAATATTATGGTAAGTCTGGTATCGGGAGTTCATAATTAATAGTATCAATATAATCTATGTTTAATTCTAGCATGTCAGGAGTACGCTTTATCGAGCCACTATCAGGAGTATCAGTACAGGTCTGGTGTCGGGAGTTCAGATTAACAGTGTCAATACAATTCATGTTCAAAAAAATTTAGGTTATGACAGGTTGTCACGATTCGGGTTATAAGTAATTTAGAGAAAGCTTATAATTCATAATAATTAAACAAAATAGGCTAAATAATGGAAATAGTTAAACCATAAAAGAATAAATCATAAGAAGTTAAGTTACTATAATTATCGTAGGCGCATGATGTAAGATGGTCGCATGCAAGAGCTAGCTGCATAGAACATGGGACGCATAGATCATGGCAAAGTCTACTTTTCGGGACAAGTGTTGAGTGACAGGCAATAAATGTAAGGCCATGGAAGTAACTGATATGACTGGCCGTGTCAGAGAAGTAACCGATGTGACTGACCAAGAAAGAAAGTCAGAGGAAAAAGAAAAATCATGGAAAGTCATGCCAATGTCGGTTCAGTCATGTGCTTAATCAAGGAAGAGGCGCATGAGTCTTTGGTGGCATGGATACCTTTATGCGCCCAGTGAGTCAACACAAATAGTTTTTGCCACTTAGCTTTTCCAAGCACTTTGTTTCAAAAACTCAAGTGTGGATTCAGTCATGCATCCAACAATTTAGGCACATGCTGTAATGATATGCGGCAAAGAGTTTCGTGCTGCATGACACTCTCTGCCACATAGGTGCTGGAAGCATGAAGTCTCATCATCCCAAAAACAGCAAGTCTTTCACGAAAAAGCTCCAAGTTTAAAAACTTATTTTTTCTATGAAATCCTCATTTCAAGTCCGAATCCAGCAAAGTAAAGTTCAAAACTGCATGAAATCAAGTGCTTCTCAACATGGAACCACTAGTTTTGGAAAATATCAAGTTTTAAGAGATCAAAACCAAGTAAACCCATGGAAGCTATAAACTAGAAACTTAGATCTACTCCAACCAAGACATCAAAACCAAAAATAACAAGAAGTAAACATGTAGAGAAACTCATAGGAAAAATATAGAGAAAATAAAATTCAAGGAAACTAAATAAATGCAATATAGCAAATTCTTTCTCCTTGGCAAGATGTACTTATCTAAATCTACTACTAAACTACTACCACTACTACCCAAGACAAGCTCACAGCTAGAGCTAGGGTTCGACCAAGGAGAGGGAGAAGAAAAATGAAGAAAGAGAAAGAAAGAAACAAACAAAGAAGATTGAGGAGGAGAGAAAAAGGGAAGGCTATATATATCAAAGGGTGACTAACATTATTCACAATTCTAGAAATTGCATGAAATTAGCTATAAAAATCCATAAATTATACAAAAAGTAATATACAGCGACAAAACACATATACCAGATAAAATAAAATAATACTAAAATAGTGAGACAGGTCTCACAATAAAAAAACTTCAAGAATCCGAAAAACTAGTTCTTCCATAAAATTCTCATCTCAACTCCAAATCGAGTAGTTCAAAAGCCCAAATTGCTCGAGATGAAGTGCTCCATCACATTGAACAATAGTTTTCAAAAATAACAAGCTTTTGAAGCTCAATACCAAGAAAAACTCAAGAACATCTACACTTATAAAAATCTAGATCTACACCATTTCATCCACCAAATTTAAAAATACTAAGTTCTAAACATGCTTAAAATTACATAATAAACATAATATACCAATAATATGAAGGATTTTTTCATTTATCATGCAAGGTGTACTTGCCTATGGAGGAAAAAAAACCTAAGAGAAAGAAGAAAAAAAAGAATGAAGAGGGAGTGAGAAAGAAGTCGGGTTATATAGCTAAGGTTTGAGGTTTAGACCATGTATTCAGATCATGACCAAACCAACCCAAACCATAAACCAAGAACCAAGACAAGAATGGGTCTAGCCTCATGCAACCAAATAAATAACATGCTAGCAAAAAATAATACGCTCCCAATACGTATACTTAGAACGGGATGTGACATCTCTATCCACCTTAGAAAAATTTTGTCCTCGAAATTTGAATCCAAGTAAGGATAGAGAAGTCTGGACAAGCACGATACAAGTCTACTAGCAAATCTACACATGCAAGTAATAACATCACAATACATAGGTGATCGCCTGATCACATAATCTAAGATACGAAGGCATAAGGTAGAATATACCTTCCAAATCGAACATGTACGGGTACCGAGACCATATATCATCCTTGCACTCCCACGTCGATTCTCCAAGAGTGTGATAGCCCCAAGCAACTCGGACAAAAGAAATAGTCATGTTCTTGAGTACCTTCTCCCTTCGGTCCAGAATGGATACGGATTTCTCCTCGTAAGATAAGTCGGTACCAACGACTAATTCAAAGTGATCGAGGATATGACTCAGATCTGGGACATACCTATGCAACTGAGATACATAAAATATAACGTGCACCTAATATAGCGAATGTGGAAGGACAAGACGATAAGACACATCGCCTATCCGATCGAGAATGTCAAACGACCCAACGTTTCATAGACTAAGCTTCCAGTGGACCCTGAATCTAATAACTCCATTTGTTGGCAAAATTCGTAAGAATACGTGGTCATGACACGAAACTTTAAAGGCCTACGATGCTGGTCTGCCTAGTGACGATGTCGATTCTGTACAACCCAAAGTCGCTCTCTGATCTACCTGACAACTTCTACTGTCCGCGTGATTATTTCGGGGCCTAACATCTTCTGCTCACCAATGTTGTCCCATGCCAACGGTGATCTACACCTCATGTCATATAGTACCTCAAAAGGTGCCATCTGAATACTAGCCAGATAACTGTTGTTATATGAGAATTCCACTAAGTAAAGGTGATTCTCCCAAGATCCACCAAAGTCTAGGGTACAGGCTCGTAACATATCTTTCAGGGTCTGGATGGTCCTCTCTGAATGCCTGTCTGTCTGGGGGTGGTACGTAGTACTGAATCTTAACCTGGTACTCAATCTCGCGTGCAAGCTTCTCCAGAAATGAGAAGTCAATCTTGTATCTCGGTCGGACACTATGCTTACCGGTATGCCATGTTGTAAAACCCCTTCCTAGAAAATCGGATATACCCTTTATTTATTTATTATTAATCAAATTATAGTAATTAGGTCCAAATAGGAGAAACAGATTTTTAATAATTTTTATGTTAGGTGTTCGGGCCCTTAGAGGACTTGTGGGACCATCAGGAATTTTTCGGAATTTATTCCATGTAGGAGACCCCTTGAGCAGCTGCTAGCCTAACGAGGTGCAATATCCTATTATATAAATCTTCTTATGAGTATAAATATATATATATGTATATACAAATATATATATATGTATATATATATTATATTTAAAGAAAGGAAAAGAAAAGAAAAGAAAATAAGTATAATAATAATAATAATACTAATAACATTAATAACTACTAGCAAATTCTTAACTAAGCAATTCATAGCAGCCAACTAAGTAAATAGCAGCCGCTAGCAAAGCAATTTCTGTCCACTAGCAGCCTTTTCCTTTCCAATAGCAGCCGCTAGCCATGCAACACAACCCGAACCTACAGCAGCCTTTTCCTTTCCCCCTTTTTCCGCGGACGAACAAGCAACCCTCTCTTTCCCAAATATATATAATATATATATATGATTAGCTCTCCAAAACCCTAACTTTAAACTCCAGACTTCCCCTTCCCATCTAGAGCCATCACCGCAGCCAGAGAAGCCTCCCCAAGCCATCTAACCATCCCGTCGACGCCGGCATCGCGAACTGCAGTCTCCCACTCGAGGCACCTTCGCTCCGGCGTCATTTCCCGTTGACTCGCTCGACCAAACGCAGATCCGTTTTCATAGGTATGATCTTCCCTTAACCCTCTCAAATATTTGTTTTATAGTCAACCTCGGAAAACGTGTGTCCCTAGGTGAAAAACAGTGCCCAAGTCAGCGCGAGCAGACAGAATTCTGCAATCGCAGAAACTTGCGATGACCACCTATATTGTCGAGTTCGTATCTCCCACCACAGATATCCGAATTCGACGATTCTTTTTGATACCTGTAGATTACATGACCTAGTTTAATTTCTGTATTATAACTTTGTGCTATTAGTTACTGTGGACAAAATTGTATTCGTTACAAAACTGTGCGCACCCACTTTTTCCGGTCTTCTAAAAGTTGGAGATCGGAGCGCACCCCGCCAAACGGGACTGCCCCACCGTGTGCCAAGTGTACCGAATGGTGCACGCAGCATAATCGGACACGTGAAAATTCATGGGGACTTATTTGGACGCGTGTGCGCGCCGGAATCAGGCCGTATCCGCGGACACATTCCGTGTCGCCACTTTTGTGGAACTCGCGAGTATTTTGTGCACTCTTGTCAGATTGCGACGAAACTTGCGCCACTGGACTCGTGGTAACATATTGGTCCTGTGACCCAAATTTCATGCATTTCTGAGACGGTTGACCAGATCGCCAATTGGCGGGCCCCACAGTTGACTTTTGGACCAAATTATGTTCGGCTCATCGGAATCCAAATTTGGACATACCGTTGGGATCGTATTGACATTTAGAGTTGTTTGACCCATAGTTTGTCCCATTTAGAGACTGTTAATCTCGGCACGCTTTTCGGTGCAAAGTGGGTGTCACGACCCGTACCCGGTTTAGGGGCACGAGTGCGTGGGTACGTCCAGCCTACGTCGCAGCATCGGCGGTAGAACGCTGTCAAGGTCTTGATACTATCTAACTACTGTCACGCAAGCATCCAATCTCCAATAGGAGGTACGGATGTCACAAATAAGATGAACATATACTCAATCACAGGATTACAGCACGATAAGATTTCAAAACAGAAATTAAAATTAAACACAACACAAGTCCACAAGTAATATTCTAACTCAACAATATCCAAGAATCATCAAAATGCCGGAGACAAATCCGGTACCAAATAGTCTACTTAAAGAACTAACAATAAATAATAATTCCGGCTAGACCTTCCAGAATCACAACTAACTACCAAGTCTGCAGCTACTCACCATATGGTCCATAAATGTCGGACAGCGGTCCTCTAAGGCATAGTCTGGAAAAATATTTTCAGTCAGGAAGGAGCAAAGCACAATCTTAAATAACAGTTCCATTAATTGGTAATGTCTATAATATAATAAAATATGTCATGCTAGCTACTGAGAAGACAGTAAAATAAATGCAATGGCAATTTAAGAGAGACAGGCAATGTAAAGAGACAGGCAATAGGCAATATGATACAGTCAGTGCATGTATGAAAATGAAAGAACAAGGAACAGTATCATATACGGGTGATGTAGTATATGATTTAAATAGGGAACTGTAATCTATTCTAAGTGTTTGAAATAGTAGCTTCAAAATGTGATCGGCTTGGGAACATGTACGATAGCTACAGGGCCTGGCTAATCATGGGTGAAGAGCATGATTAATACTTACAATTTCTATACTACAATAAGAGGTTATGATCACATTTCTTACTAACTACTTCCCCGCCCCCAACTAGTACTGTGGATCCAACCATGACACGTCACGATACACGAGCAAGTCAAGTCTATCATGTACGATGTCTAAATATACATGTCGTGTACAATGTCAATACGATAATCAAGATAACATCTCATGACTGCAGATCCAAGCTATACTAGTCCGTGTAGCACAGTGTCAAAGATTCAGATGTAACATTTCATGATTGTTGAACTTATAGAATTTATCAAGAATTGGAAATTATCAGAGAATGTACTTGCCTTGGGTCCTTAGCTGGTATTTATGGATGTCCTGTTCCAGAGTATCCCCTGGGTAAACCAACAGTCCTAAAAACATATCACAATAACACTTGTATCAGGGGCTATACTAACACACAATAGAAAATACACTGGCCTTAGGGCTACCCTAGGTACGGTAGGGGTCATCTACTAGATAGGCCAACTATATATATATTAATATCCCTTAATTACAACAATAGCTATAAGTATAAATATATACACTTTAAATAAAACTAATACCTGTATGTACATACAACCATATCTCCAATTAAATACAACTACAAAATATACATGTATATATTAAAAAAATGTACTAAGGGTTTATACAAAAATATACCTACACATATATATCTATGTCAATTGAACAATAAAGATATATATATATACACCAAAATAGTACGTATACTATTATTTTTATATACTAATTTATACCAATTAAATTATACAATACTATATACAGATGAATATACCAATTAAATATATATTGAAAATATGCTAAATATATATATATTTAAAATACATATAGTAGAACACGTATTTATATATATCAATCATATATATATATATAGAAATATTAAATTTATTTACAACATATATATTTGATATTATATCAAGTATATATATATATACAAAATATATATATATATATACCAAACTTAATTATAGAATTTATTTAAATACATACATACTCATACAATTAAATACTAATAAATAAATACCCAAATATGTTTATACGTATATATATAGGTACACATATTTATACCAAAATAATACACTTTTAATACGCATTTCAATATGAAAATACAATGAAATATTCAATATATATTATTTAAATATGTATCTATATACATATATATTTATCTCTACACATTAAATATATATACAAATACATATACTATTAAACATTAAATTAAATACATATTTATACCATTTATTCAAATACATACAAATACCTTACATTAATACAAATACATATACTAATGTATACATATACATATACTAATTATATTAAAATATACAAAGTATATATATATAAAATGCATCAATATACATATACAAAATATGTACTTATACATATATATTAATACATACATTTACAAAATATGTATACATATATACATTATAGTGAAAACACCCACAATACATTATACAAGGTATTTATATATATACCATACTAATATATATTAAACATTAATTTAATTTTCATAATTACCTATACATGCTAATGTATCCATCTACTTATACAAAATTCCTACATACATTATATATATATATACATATATATATATATATATAGAAAGAGGGAGAGGGGAGGAAAGGAGGCTCACTGTGATTGGGGGTTGCCGGCCGCCGGACTCGAGACCGCCGGAGCAGTCGCAGCGGAAGAGCGGGCAGCCTGCAGCGGGTCGGAGAGGGATGGCTGGAACCGTGGCCGGGGTAGAGGAGATGAGGGTGGGGAGTTGGATGGCTGCCGGTGGTGGTGGTGGTGGTGGAAAACACAGCAGGGAGGAGTTCACCGCCGGAGAAAGGCGGCTACGGGCGGAGAGGAGGAAGATTGGGGCGGTGCCGGAGTGGCAGTCAGCGGGGTCGGGGTTCTCGCCGGGCCGGAGGAGTTCGTGAGAGAGGCCGGAGTAGCCGGGGGATCCGCCGGGGAATCGGGCTGGAGCAGTGGGATGACCGGATTTCAGTCCGCCGGGGAGGAGTACACAGGAGGAATGGGGGATTGGTGGCCTGCCGGCGGGAGTTGTGGGGAGCAGCCGGACCTGATGGGGGCCGACGGACGCACGGGCAGCGGCTGGCCAGCCCGCCGGAGAGGGCAGGGACCGCCGGGTGCACAGTAGATGAGGGGGGATGAACAGTATTCCCCCCCTCCAAATTTTGAATTTGAATCAAATCAAAAAATTAAAGAAGAAGAAAAGGAAGAAGGATAAGGAAGGAAAGAGAAGAAGAAAAGAAGAAAAGAGAAGAAGAAGGGAGAAAATTTCCTACGTTGGGTTGAGGGGAGATGGAGGCTTGAGGAGGGTGGTGTTTTCTAGGTTGCCTAGGGATTAGGGTTTGATGTAGACATGATATTATATAGGGAGAGTGGGTTTTGATGGAGGGTTGTGATTGACCCTCTAAATGAGTGGTCTAGATTGAACATGAGAGAAATAATTCATGGGGGATTTAGGGTGAGGTTTAATTAAAATATTTAGGATTCCTCATTGGTTAAAATAATTGGGTGAGGCCACAAAAATGCCAATTTGCAATTTAACCCCCTTAAATTTGGAAAATTGCACAAACACATAAAATGACGAAAATTTGGCGGGCGATTCGGGTCCGGTGTTTTGTAGGGTCAGGGGGCACTGTAAGATGGGTATGGGCTGAATTTGCAGGGCACTGGAATTAAATTGAGATTTTAAAATCAGATAAAATGGTATCCTCAATTTAAATAGAAATAAATGCAAGTTGTGTTCAACAATTAATTAGGAGTACTTGGGGCCAAAATCAGGTCAGGTCATCAATACCAATATTGAAGAAGACTCAGAACAGAATATTACCCTAATTTGGGCCGCATGAAAAATAGGTCAAGATGGCCTCTAATTTTCGATTGGAACGCACAACGATACAAAAACAGTGATTTAAAATAAACGTCCGCGACGATTTTTGTGCGGCCAGAAATAATGTACAAAGAGCACAATTATGAGTTGCAAAAATAGCAGAATGGAAGGCGGGCATGTCTTGGGCAAGATGGTGAAATTTGTTGGAAGACAAAAGCTAGGGCAGTGCTTCAAACATCGAAGCAAAGGCAATGCACAAAAATATTAAATAAAATTCGGTAATTAATTACAATCTCCAAATATCAAATTCTAAATAAAATAATGAAATCCAGAATTCTATAATTCGGACAGGGGTTCGTCTACTGGGCTTCTAGGTCTAGTCTGCTAGCTAAAATAAAATAATTAACACTGCATATAATTATATATTTAATTACACATCGCACATAATTATTTAAATCAATATACTATCATGCAATTAATTAATTATAACTACAATAATATTAAATATTGGAAAAAGTCGAAAATACCCCTGTTTTCGGAATGTGGTAGTGACAAGTCTACCCACCTTAAAAGAATTTTGTCCTCGAAATTTAAAATCCTCATATTAGTGTTTAATCATACACATTATTATTCCCGCAAATTTTTAAATTCATTAACCATGAATCAGGTTATAATCCGCAATGTCTTTTCACAAATAAAATTTCTGTAATTATTTCATTCCTCGGAATAAAAATCAAAGTCCATTTGTCAAAATTTCCTTGAAAGTTTGAGTTAATAATTCAATACCCGGAATTTAATATCCACTCCTCAAATTTGATTTTAATCAATGCACATATAGAAAATGTAAATCAAATCCCAAAAAGTTTGAATTCAAACATTAATCCATCCATGGTTTATAACTCGATTTCCTCTTTCCTCAAATACTCAACAATGCGATACTTAGGGATTTTCTAATTGCAACATCCAATATAAAATTCTAAAATTCATAGCTTGCAATTTAATAAATATATTGATAATCTTCTAAGATTTCCAAATTTAATAACCAATTTAATCATATCATAATCTTCCTGGAATTAATAAACCACCAATTATGCCATGTTAATTTCTTAACCCTCTATTTAAATCAATGGTTATCCTCGAATTTAATCATCTTGCCTCTCTTGTCAATTCATAACTCCTTCATGAATCTTCACTACAGTCAACACCAATAATCACGGTCTAAGAAAATTCTACCTATAGTCATACCACATACAATCTAGGGGGAACATACATGGTTATGGTCTCATTTGTTATGGTGTTGCAGTCTATGTATCAGGGGTACTACTAACTACATTATAACAAGAAATCATGCATGCAAGTTATGGTACTAAGGTATCAGTCAATCAATCAAGTAGATAGGAATAGAAAGAAGGAAAGAACAGAACCTACAAACACATTACCTGCAATATCGGTCCCTCGACCGTCACCGCAAATGCCCGTCCTGCTGGGGTGGTTCCCTTCGCGGGTGCTGAGCAATATACGGTTCCACAGGTAGCCTAACTGGATCTCTATAATCTGAAGTTGCGCGCTGGCCGGGAAAATAAGGAACTCGAAGACAATCCCTTACTCGATGTCCCGCAGTGCCGCAGTGCAAACAAAGTCCTAGCCTCGTTCTACAGCTCTCCCAAAGGTGACCTGGCTTCTTACAGAAATGACACGTCTGCTGTGTCTCTCTTGGAGGCTGTTGTTGATCCTGCTGAACGCGGACTGGTGTCTGGTACTGTTGTTGATACTGATACGCTCATGGATGTTGCTGGATAGGAACTGGTGCTAGGTACTGCGGTGGATGCTGAAATGTCCATGGTTGTTGCTGAATATGAAATGGTACTTGGTACTGCTGTTGGTGCTGAATACGGGGATGCTTGGCCTGTCCTGCGCTATCATTCGTATCTCCAAACGTGTCGTGACTCCTCTTAGGCCTGAGATCCAGATCCTCTTCTGCGATCTGAGCATCCATTAAGATAGCCTCATAGGTAGCGGTACGACGACCAGAAGTGCGCGACTTAATCTCTCTTGTCAGTCCCTTTCTAAATTTCCGGGCTCGATCTCCTGGGTCCCGAATCATAGACGATGCAAAACGGCTCAATCTACAAAATTCTGCAGCGTACTCGTCGACCGACATGTTTCCTTGAACTAAGTCATGAAACTGACTTTCCAAGGTTCCCAATGCCACGTCGGGAAAGAACTTCTCTTTGAAGAGTTCCTTGAAGGTCTCCCAAGTAAGTCCTTATGCAGTAATTCTCGACTCTGTGCGATACCACGTGAGTGCGATATCGAACATCTGACTTCCAGCGGCTTCTATCTGTAAGTTCTCCGGAATCTGGGTCAATCGCAGGCTTCTCTCTATATCCTCTAGCCAGTCGTCAGCGTAGAGTATCCCTTCGGTGCCTTTGAACTCTCGAGGCATCATCCTTTTGAAATCTACTATAGTGCCTGATCTCTGCTGTTGCTGGCCAGGAAACTGTTGGTACTGTGCTACTCTCTCCAAAGCTTGGAGAGTCACTTGATGAGCATTCTCCATGTTTTCTTTCATCAGCTCGGTTTGTGCCTGGTACGCTTCTGCTTGCACCCTCTGAGCCTCAGCTTGAACTCGCTGAGCGTCTGCCGTCACTCTCTGGGCATCTACCATGCCTTGGATCAAGGTAAACATCTGCGTTCCGTCAATGGGCAAACCTCCGGGAATCGGAGTTGATGGAGGAGGAAGGTTGTCCGTCACAGCTGCGGCAATCTTCTTAACAGGTGGGGGAGGAGGATCACCTACGTGCATCGGAGATGTAGGAGGAACTACGGCTGTCTGTCCATCAGGTGGAGAGGTGGCAGACCCCTCTAAAGCTGATGTTCCCGCTCTCATAGACTGTGTCTGCGGCGACATCCTGAAGACAGATCCCAAAGAATCAATTAAGGTAAAATGCGATATCATCAAGGAAGGACAGTACAGATCTAAAGAAGCAACATTCAAGATAAATAGATTGGAAAGAAAATCCTAGTTGTGATTGCACAGGTCAAGGTACATCCAAGGTCTGATATCTCTATCCCCTAGGTATCACAGTTTTATCACAAACACTCTCACTGCTAGCTTCCTTACCTACTACAATAGTTGATGCTAGTTATTCTTATCACCCAAGTGTATATTAAATGCAACACTCTTTACTAAATACTGCTCTCTCTAATACAATCTTAAATGGACACCCAAGTCAGTGGGCAGTGAGATCTCAATTATACTCAAGCCAACAGATCCTTACACATGCATCTCATCTATTGTATACTAATATATCTCTCCCACTATAAAATCTTATCCTCAGATAAATTTTCCTCAAAATAACTCCTCGAATTAAAATTTTTAAAGTAAAAGCATACACTTTCCTCAAGACTAATTATCTAAATACTGAAATAAAACTCAATCACACAAAATCCTTACGGACTTGTCTAGGTTTATTGAATCGAATCTGAAATCCTCAAAATAAATTTTTAATAGCCATATTTCAACTCCTCAATTTCAAAGTTTTTGCAATTCATTGGAATCTTCAAAATAAAATTTTAATAACAATCTCAATCTTCTTAAAATCCTAAAATTTGAAATTTATTTTCAATCTTCAATTAAAATTTTAATCCACCTTCTGTAGTCCAATAGCTCTAATGTTAATCATTTTCACTGTCCTCATTGACGGGCATCACCAATTAATACCATAAATCAGTCTATAAATTCATCTTAATATGAGATCCACTCTATAATGAACCCAAGATCCTAATTAAATATCTAATCAACAATAATCAAATCAATATCAACAAATGAGAATGGACGGAACAAGGGAATGATTTTAAATTGGAAATTTTAACAAGATTCTCAGGGGTCATCCCAGGAATCTCTCAAGGAATTGTGATTGAGTATTTGCTCTCGTCCTAGTATCCTATATCCTATGTCCTATAGCAGGCACACAATAGTGTAACAAAGATGCCACACTATCACGACATCGCACAACTCGCGAAGTCTGACCTGCATGGGCCACCACTAAAAACGTGTCACGACCCGCACCCAGTTTAGGGGCACGAGTGCGTGGGTACGTCCAGCCTACGCCGCAGCATCGGCGGTAGAACGCTGTCAAGGTCTTGATACTATCTAACTACTGTCACGCAAGCATCCAATCTCCATTAGGAGGTACGGATGTCACAAATAAGATGAACATATACTCAATCACAGGATTACAGCACGATAAGATTTCAAAACAGAAATTAAAATTAAACACAACACAAGTCCACAAGTAATATTCTAACTCAACAATATCCAAGAATCATCAAAATGCCGGAGACAAATCCGGTACCAAATAGTCTACTTAAAGAACTAACAATAAATAATAATTCCGGCTAGACCTTCCAGAATCACAACTAACTACCAAGTCTGCAGCTACTCACCATATGGTCCATAAATGTCGGACAGCGGTCCTCTAAGGCATAGTCTGGAAAAATATTTCCAGTCAGGAAGGAGCAAAGCACAATCTCAAATAACAGTTCCATTAATTGGTAATGTCTATAATACAATAAAACATGTCATGCTAGCTACTGAGAAGACAGTGAAATAAATGCAATGGCAATTTAAGAGAGACAGGCAATGTAAAGAGACAGGCAATAGGCAATATGATACAGTCAGTGCATGTATGAAAATAAAAGAACAAGGAACAGTATCATATACGGGTGATGTAGTATATGATTTAAATAGGGAACTGTAATCTATTCTAAGTGTTTGAAATAGTAGTTTCAAAATGTGATCGGCTTGGGAACATGTACGATAACTACAGGGCCTGGCTAATCATGGGTGAAGAGCATGATTAACACTTACAATTTCTGTACTACAATAAGAGGTTATGATCACATTTCTTACTAACTACTTCCCCGCCCCCAACTAGTACTGTGGATCCAACCATGATACGTCACGATACACGAGCAAGTCAAGTCTATCATGTACGATGTCTAAATATACATGTCGTGTACAATGTCAATACGATAATCAAGATAACATCTCATGACTGCAGATCCAAGCTATACTAGTCCGTGTAGCACAGTGTCAAAGATTCAGATGTAATATTTCATGATTGTTGAACTTATAGAATTTATCAAGAATTGGAAATTATCAGAGAATGTACTTGCCTTGGGTCCTTAGCTGGTATTTATGGATGTCCTGTTCCAGAGTATCCCCTGGGTAAACCAACAGTCCTAAAAACATATCACAATAACACTTGTATCAGGGGCTATACTAACACACAATAGAAAATACACTGGCCTTAGGGCTACCCTAGGTACGGTAGGGGTCATCTACTAGATAGGCCAACTATATATATATTAATATCCCTTAATTACAACAATAGCTATAAGTATAAATATATACACTTTAAATAAAACTAATACCTGTATGTACATACAACCATATCTCCAATTAAATACAACTACAAAATATACATGTATATATTATAAAAATGTACTAAGGGTTTATACAAAAATATACCTACACATATATATCTATGTCAATTGAACAATAAAGATATATATATATACACCAAAATAGTACGTATACTATTATTTTTATATACTAATTTATACCAATTAAATTATACAATACTATATACAGATGAATATACCAATTAAATATATATTGAAAATATGCTAAATATATATATATTTAAAATACATATAGTAGAACACGTATTTATATATATCAATCATATATATATATATAGAAATATTAAATGTATTTACAACATATATATTTGATATTATATCAAGTATATATATATATACAAAATATATATATATATATATATACCAAACTTAATTATAGAATTTATTTAAATACATACATACTCATACAATTAAATACTAATAAATAAATACCCAAATATGTTTATACGTATATATATAGGTACACATATTTATACCAAAATAATACACTTTTAATATGCATTTCTATATAAAAATACAATGAAATATTCAATATATATCATTTAAATATGTATCTATATACATATATATTTATCTCTACACATTAAATATATATACAAATACATATACTATTAAACATTAAATTAAATACATATTTATACCATTTATTCAAATACATACAAATACCTTACATTAATACAAATACATATACTAATGTATACATATACATATACTAATTATATTAAAATATACAAAGTATATATATATAAAATGCATCAATATACATATACAAAATATGTACTTATACATATATATTAATACATACATTTACAAAATATGTATACATATATACATTATAGTGAAAACACCCACAATACATTATACAAGGTATTTATATATATACCATACTAATATATATTAAACATTAATTTAATTTTCATAATTACCTATACATGCTAATGTATCCATCTACTTATACAAAATTCCTACATACATTATATATATATATACATATATATATATATATATATATATATATATATATATATATATATATATATATATATATATATATATATATAGAAAGAGGGAGAGGGGAGGAAAGGAGGCTCACTGTGATTGGGGGTTGCCGGCCGCCGGACTCGAGACCGCCGGAGCAGTCGCAGCGGAAGAGCGGGCAGCCTGCAGCGGGTCGGAGAGGGATGGCTGGAACCGTGGCCGGGGTAGAGGAGATGAGGGTGGGGAGTTGGATGGCTGCCGGTGGTGGTGGTGGTGGAAAACACAGCAAGGAGGAGTTCACCGCCGGAGAAAGGTGGCTACGGGCGGAGAGGAGGAAGATTGGGGCGGTGCCGGAGTGGCAGTCAGCGGGGTCGGGGTTCTCGCCGGGCCGGAGGAGTTCGTGAGAGAGGCCGGAGTAGCCGGGGGATCCGCCGGGGAATCGGGCTGGAGCAGTGGGCTGACCGGATTTCAGTCCGCCGGGGAGGAGTACACAGGAGGAATGGGGGATTGGTGGCCTGCCGGCGGGAGTTGTGGGGAGCAGCCGGACCTGATGGGGGCCGACGGACGCACGGGCAGCGGCTGGCCAGCCCGCCGGAGAGGGCAGGGACCGCCGGGTGCACAGTAAATGAGGGGGGATGAACAGTATTCCCCCCCTCCAAATTTTGAATTTGAATCAAATCAAAAAATTAAAGAAGAAGAAAAGGAAGAAGGATAAGGAAGGAAAGAGAAGAAGAAAAGAAGAAAAGAGAAGAAGAAGGGAGAAAATTTCCTACGTTGGGTTGAGGGGAGATGGAGGCTTGAGGAGGGTGATGTTTTCTAGGTTGCCTAGGGATTAGGGTTTGATGTAGACATGATATTATATAGGGAGAATGGGTTTTGATGGAGGGTTGTGATTGACCCTCTAAATGAGTGGTCTAGATTGAACATGAGGGAAATAATTCATGGGGGATTTAGGGTGAGGTTTAATTAAAATATTTAGGATTCCTCATTGGTTAAAATAATTGGGTGAGGCCACAAAAATGCCAATTTGCAATTTAACCCCCTTAAATTTGGGAAATTGCACAAACACATAAAATGACGAAAATTTGGCGGGCGATTCGGGTCCGGTGTTTTGTAGGGTCAGGGGGCACTGTAAGATGGGTATGGGCTGAATTTGCAGGGCACTGAAATTAAATTGGGATTTTAAAATCAGATAAAATGGTATCCTCAATTTAAATAGAAATAAATGCAAGTTGTGTTCAACAATTAATTAGGAGTACTTGGGGCCAAAATCAGGTCAGGTCATCAATACCAATATTGAAGAAGACTCAGAACAGAATATTACCCTAATTTGGGCCGCACGAAAAATAGGTCAAGATGGCCTCTAATTTTCGATTGGAACGCACAACGATACAAAAACAGTGATTTAAAATAAACGTCCGCGACAATTTTTGTGCGGCCAGAAATAATGTACAAAGAGCACAATTATGAGTTACAAAAATAGCAGAATGGAAGGCGGGCATGTCTAGGACAAGATGGTGAAATTTGTTGGAAGACAAAAGCTAGGGCAGTGCTCCAAACATCGAAGCAAAGGCAATGCGCAAAAATATTAAATAAAATACGGTAATTAATTACAATCTCCAAATATCAAATTCTAAATAAAATAATGAAATCCAGAATTCTATAATTCGGACAGGGGTTCGTCTACTGGGCTTCTAGGTCTAGTCTGCTAGCTAAAATAAAATAATTAACACTGCATATAATTATATATTTAATTACACATCGCACATAATTATTTAAATCAATATACTATCATGCAATTAATTAATTATAACTACAATAATATTAAATATTGAAAAAAGTCAAAAATACCCCTGTTTTCGGAATGTGGTAGTGACAAGTCTACCCACCTTAAAAGAATTTCGTCCTCGAAATTTAAAATCCTCATATTAGTGTTTAATCATACACATTATTATTCCCGCAAATTTTTAAATTCATTAACCATGAATCAGGTTATAATCCGCAATGTCTTTTCACAAATAAAATTTCTGTAATTATTTCATTCCTCGGAATAAAAATCAAAGTCCATTTGTCAAAATTTCCTTGAAAGTTTGAGTTAATAATTCAATACCCGGAATTTAATATCCACTCCTCAAATTTGATTTTAATCAATGCACATATAGAAAATGTAAATCAAATCCCAAAAAGTTTGAATTCAAACATTAATCCATCCATGGTTTATAACTCGATTTCCTGCTTATATATATATTAATCCGTCCATGAATTCAAACATATAGAAAATGTGTTTACTATGTGTTTACTATGTTTTATATATATTAATCCGTCCAAATCAGTCCCCACGAATTTTCACGTGTCCGATTATGCTGCGTGCACCATTCGGTACACTTGGCACACGGTGGGGCAGTCCCGTTTGGTGGGGCGCGCTCCGATCTCCAACTTTTAGAAGACCAGAAAAAGTGGGTGCGCACAGTTTTGTAACGAATACAATTTTGTCCACAGCAACTAATAGCACAAAGTTATAATACAGAAATTAAACTAGGTCATGTAATCTACAGGTGTCAAAAAGAATCGTCGAATTCGGATCTCTGTGGTGGGAGATACGAACTCGACAATATAGGTGGTCATCGCAAGTTTCTGCGATTGCAGAATTCTGTCTGCTCGCGCTGACTTGGGGGCTGTTTTTCACCTAGGAGCACACGTTTTCCGAGGTTGACTATAAAACAAATATTTGAGAGGGTTAAGGGAAGATCATACCTATGAAAACGGATTTACGTTTGGTCAAGCGAGTCAACGGAAAATGACGTCGGAGCGAAGGTGCCTCGAGTGGGAGACTGCAGTTCGCGATGCCGGCGTCGACGGGATGGTTAGATGGCTTGGGGAGGCTTCTCTGGCTGCGGTGACGGCTCTAGATGGGAAAGGGAAGTCTGGAGTTTAAGGTTAGAGTTTTGGAGAGCTAATCATATATATATATATATTATATATATTAGGGAAAGAGAGGGTTGCTTGTTCGTCCGCGGAAAAAGGGGGAAAGGAAAAGGCTGCTGTAGGTTCGGGTTGTGTTGCATGGCTAGCGGCTGCTATTGGAAAGGAAAAGGCTGCTAGTGGACGGAAATTGCTTTGCTAGCGGCTGCTATTTACTTAGTTGGCTGCTATGAATTGCTTAGTTAAGAATTTGCTAGTAGTTATTAATGTTATTATTATTATTATTATTATTATACTTATTTTCTTTTCTTTTCTTTTCCTTTCTTTAAATATAATATATATATACATATATATATATATTTGTATATACATATATATATATATTTATACTCATAAGAAGATTTATATAATAGGATATTGCACCTCGTTAGGCTAGCAGCTGCTCAAGGGGTCTCCTACATGGAATAAATTCCGAAAAATTTCTGATGGTCCCACAAGTCCTCTAAGGGCCCGAACACCTAACATAAAAATTATTAAAAATCTATTTCTCCTATTTGGACCTAATTACTATAATTTGATTAATAATAAATAAATAAAGGGTATATCCGATTTTCTAGGAAGGGGTTTTACATTCTACCCAACTTATAAAAATTTCGTCCTCGAAATTAAAAATGATTTCGGTGCGCACAGGCTGATTATATATATAAAACATAGTAAACACATAGTAAAATACATAGTTATTGCTGCTACCGGCTCCCAGACACAGAGCTTGTAGTGGTCTCAGCCTGAGTACCCGTGATGCTCTCACTTGCATTTTCACATAGATGGTTACATACTTACCCTATTTATTTCATTATCTGCTGCACTGCATTATTTATTTTGGCATGAGCTTTCTTGTACCTTGCTATGTCCCCTGAGGACCTGGATCCGGATTTCGTCCCCAGATTTTGCAGACGAGGTTTATCCCGAGGTTTACGGGACCGGAGCAGGAGCTGATCCAGGAGCTGTACCACCATCCGAGGACGAGGTCTTAGCTGAAGACTTCTCTTGAGCATCCATGTTCATGCTCAGCTTTTATTATTTATTTCAGTCTTTTCTTTCTGGTCTGTGGAACCATTGTACTAGATATTTATCGGGTTGTTCCCCGAAGTACTTTGTTAGACTTGCTGATGATTTACATTCCTTATTTATTCTGTGGATCATATTTTATATCTTGTATGAATGAGATTAGTTGTTCCATGATTATCGTAGACTTGTTTTACAGCTTAAGTATGCCCTGATGGATCCATTATATTGAGTTGGTCCATCGGTGCGTACTGCTGGCCATTGCCACGTGTCTAGTCCCACGGTATTTTGGGACTGGGGCGTGACACATGTTGCCTCACAATTTATCGCATATACAAATCTGTCAACTACTCTGTAGACTGTCCCACTATAAAGGAAAAAAATGCCACTTTTGTGAGTCGATCCACTATCACCCAAAATATATCTCGACCAGTCGGGGATCTAGATAAACTGGTCATAAAGCCCATGATGATGTGTTTCCACTTCCACTCTGGAATAGAAAGTGGCTGCAATAATCCTGTCAGTCTCTATTGTTCTGCCTTCACTTGTTGACATATCAGACATCGTGGTATGAAGCGTACTATTCTCTCTTTATTTCGTTCTACCAAAATTGTTTCTTGATATCTTGGTACATCTTCTGCCTTCCGGATGAATGAAGTAATGGAAACTATGTGCTTCAGTCATAACTTTCTATCGAATATCCCCGCTTGGTACACACTGACGATTCCCAAATCTTATCATTCTATCCGCATATGACTTCAACTCTTTCCAAAAACCGGAATCATATTTTGTCCATAGCTTTTGAATCTTCGGGTCCTCTGCCTGAGCTATCTTGATTTCATCCACCAAGGTTGACTGGATCTGTAGACTAGCCATAACTTCTGTATCCTTTGGAAGTACTATCTCGATTCCTCTCTTTCGTAAGTCTTCTAGAATGTGCTTCTGAGTGGTCAACATGAATTCTTTACCTCTTCTACTAAGTGCATCAGCTACTACATTTGTCTTGCCTGGATGTTATTAAATTTTTACGTCATAGTATTTTAATAACTCTAGCCACCTTCCCTGTCTCATGTTTAAGTTATTCTGTGTGAATATATATTTCAAACCCTTATGATATATGAATATCTCCACCCGATCGTCATATAAGTAGTGCCTATATAGCTTAAGTGCAAACACTACTATTTCTAACTCCAAATCGTGAGTTGGATAGTTATTCTGGTGATCCCTGAGATGCCGAGAAGCATACTCTATTACTCTCCCATGTTGTATCAAAACACATCCAAGCCCCTTGCCAGATGTATCACAATATATCGTGAATCCTCCGGAGCCTGCGGGAAGAGTAAGGATTGGTGCAAAGATTAACTTCTTTTTCAACTCTTTAAAGGCTATCTGGCATTTTGCTAACCACACAAATTTAACTTTATTGTACGTCAACCGAGTCAAAGGTGCCGAGATCTTAGCAAAGTCTGACACAAATTTTTTGTAGTATCCTACCAAGTCCAGGAAACTACGCACCTCCGCCACCGTATTCGAAACTTGACAGTTCTCTACTGTATCTACATTCTTGGGATCAACTGACACTCCTACTCCAGAAATAATGCACCCAAGAAAGGATATGTGATCCATCCAAAACTCACACTTACTAAGCTTCGCATATAAGTGGTGCTCCCTCAAAGTCTGTAGTACTATCCAGAGATGTTCTTTATGTTCCTCCTCATTACGAGAATACACAAGGATGTCATCGATAAATACTATCACAAATTGGTCTAAGCATGGCATAAAAATATGGTTCATCAAATCCATAAACACTGTCGGAGCATTAGTAAGTCCGAATGGCATAACTAAGAATTCATAATGCCTATATTATGGCATAAATTATGTCTCGGTATAACCTGCTCCCGAACTCGCACCCGATAATATCCTGATTGTAGATCTATCTTGGAGAAGCTCTTGCTCCACATAATTGGTCAAACAAGTCATCAATCATGGGCAATGAATACTTGTTCTTCACTGTCACCGCATTAAATTATATATAATCCATGTACAACTGCATCGATCCATCTTTCTTCTTTACCAATACCGTTGGTGCTCCCCACGGTGATCCACTGGCCCGAATAAACTTATATGCCCTCAGTTCTTCTACGTGTCAATATAACTGATCAAGCTCTGATGGTGACATTGGGTATACCTTCTGGGATATTGGTTCTTCTTCTGGCATCAACTCTATACATAACTCTACTTCTCTAACTGGGGGTAATCCGAGAAGCTCGTCGGGAAAGACGTCCATGAATTCTTTAACTATTTTGGTTATCGGGTCCTCTTCCGTTGTTACTATTGTGATTCCTTCCTTATGATAGTTTTTTACTATTATGCTAAGAACAAACTCTTCTAGACCATGGACTCTAAACAATATTCTACCCTTATGACAATCTATCATCGCATGACTGTATCTCAACCAGTCCATGCCTAAGATAACGTCAAAGTTACCCATAGGAAACTCGATCAACTTTGTAGATAATAAATACAACATACTATGACTGGACACACTAGGCACACCCTACTAACTCTTATGATCCCATTGCTAGTGAGTATATTCAGCCTCTCTGGCAATGCCTCAAACTTTAATCCAATATGTGTCAGCATATTGTATAGATATAAATGAGTGTGAAGCTCCAGAATCAAATAATGCTATGGCAAGAAAGGTAGTATTAAAAATATTATATGCTACTATGTCGCCTGATGCCATAGCTTCTTCCAGAGATAAGGTGAACACTTGCCTTTGGCCTTTTCCACCTCCCTGTTTCTGCCTTCCCTGGTGTTGTTGTTGCGGTCTTTGTTGTTCCTGTTGTTGTTGTTTTCGGTACAATTGAGCCTGCATCGGCAACGAACGCTGAGTTATAGGCCACACCGCTACTGCTGGTCCTCCTTGCTGTACTGTCCTTGGAGCCGACAATGCAGGAAACTATTATACTTGCCCTTCTGTCCTTTGTATCATTGGACATGTGGCAACCCTATGATTGGGGCTTCCATATCTCAAGAATAGTCCATTCGCTGTCTGACAAACATCCCAGATATGACCTCCCTTGCCACAATACGTACAACCCGTCGGCGCTCACCGTCGTTGTTGCTATTATTGCTGTTGTTGCTGCCGAGTAGATGCTATCACTGTCTAGGTTATTGGCCTCCTCTGTGTTATGTCATGGATGCGAATGCCAGGGGATGATGCTGACGTTCGCGGTAATGGTACTCCCTCGCTGCTCTGTCCATAAGGCCTCTTCCGGTCTACTCTTTTTGATGCCATCCTCTTAGAGGTAAGCTCAACCACCTTGGCCGTTATCAATACTACCTTGAAGGTCTGGTAGTCATGCACCACTATCATGTGTAAGATCTCCAAGTATAGTCCCCGCTGGAACCTTATCGCTCTCTCCAACTCTTTTGCCATCATGGTTGGAGCAAACCTGCTCAGTCGGCAAAACTCCACCGCATAGCCATCTACTGTCCTTTCAGTCTGTTTGAGGTTTGTAAACCTCTGATGTAACTTGCATTGATCTACAATCCCAAAGTACTTCGTCCTGAACCGGGTTCTGAAATCGTCCCTTATCGCCCATTTCGACACATCCAAACATGTTGCCTCAGTATAATATAAAGATCCTCCTCTACGGAGTGGCATGATACGACTCTCTAGTATCCAAGACCAATCGATGTTATGACACATTGTACAAGATTTCTTTGTGTCGGTTGATGAGATAATGAGATCACTCATAGCCGTAAAATCTAACGGATTATCTTTGCCTTTGGTCTTCTTATTTTTGATCTTCATGCAGTTCCTTTTAAAATGATCTTGTTCGCTCTCAAAACCCTAACCTAATATTTTCAGACCCCCTCTTCCCATCTAGAGCCGTCACCGCAGCCAGAGAAGCCCCACCAAGCCATCCAACCATCCCGTCGATGCCGACCTCGCGAACTGCAGTTTCCCACTCGAGGCACCTTCGCTCCGGCGCGATTTCCCGTCGACTCGCTCGACCAAACGCTGTTCCGTTTTCATAGGTATGATCATCCCTTAACCCTCTCCAATATTCGTTTTATAGCTTTCATGTGGAGAAAGTGTTATCGAAATAGTTTGGGACCATTGAATCGCTAGTAATATTTGGGACCGATGGGTCGTCAGTAACATGCGGTGGCTCAAGAAATATAAAGTATGGATAGAGATTGTATAGCCTTCATTTCAGTTTTCATTACCATACATAATATGTTTTATAGCAAGAGCATACACATTTTCATGATCATGGATAATTTGTGTACAAGGTTTGTCTTTTCTCCAACAGTATCCTAGGTACCGGGACTATGTCGGCCTAGGAAAAAATTATGTGAAATATGCTGAAGGCACGAAGTATTTCAAAACTTTCAGTAGGACTAGTTACCTGCACTTGAAGGGCTCGTCGTACTACCCTATAATAGTCCTTATTGGTCTGTTCGCTAGTAACCGTCATAGTTTAGGTTGTACTGCTAACAATGGATTTTGTAGGACAATGTACTCTAATCTTTGTTTTGCAGGGAAGGAGAATTGGTAGTAGATAAGAATCATTGACAAGTGATTAATATTTGTTTAATAACCTCATATTTATTAATAGAAAGACCACATAATAACTTTTTCTGCTGTCAAATGATTATTGTGTTGATTAATTGGGTGAATCAGGTGATACTGCTCACCAGTGCATTCCCCAATGTGTTGACCATTTTCTCTACAAGTGTAGTATATAACTAGGATATTTTGAGGTATTCGAAGCTTTTTAGCAATTTTAATAATTTTTTTATTGAAGATGTCATCTCATTGTAATAAAAGACATAATGTATAGAACAATGTTCATTGTATTACTTTCATGAGTTATAGTCAAGTTTGGCATATTCCATTCATCTATTTAAGAGCCTTTGTATTTCGTTGTAAGCTTATCAATAAAGAGATTATTTTTATTATATCTACAGTTTAAACAAGCCCCGTTGTTAATAGACTTGGGCTTGAAAGAAGCTGACTTTCATATGGCTGAAGTCCTTCTTTTTATTGCTGTAGGAAGCCTTCTGCTTTGATTTGGAATCTCTATATTGTACTATGTTTGTCTTAATAAACTATTTGGACAGTGCATCCACTTTGATTTGGCTTCTTGCTTCATCTTTAATACGAATAAAGAATTGAAGGTCTTCTAGCATGATCTTCGTCTTATTACAGTACATGTTGGTACCAAATCGATTTCAGCTAATGGAAAGCTTGGAGATAATCGCTCCCACCATGAACTTTTCTGTTTGAGACATTTTCTCCTCCTCAATATTTTTCTACAACTTTAGTAATTCTTTGACTTGAGGCAACATGGTATTCTTATCTTCAAAATCTACTTTTATGAATTTATCGACAAGATGTATTTTGGATATCTTCTTGTAATCTTTGTACTATTTTTCAAGATACACTCAGATGTCTCTTGTAAACACTTTCCTATTGTACAATTCTGTCATAGAATCATTCGTGGAGTTGAGAATCAACAACTTGTATATGTTGTTGTCTCTCCTACATTTTTTGTTGTGAAGTGTGTACATTGGCCATAACTTGGACATCATCTGTCCCTCGAGCTAAGTTTTCGTCAACACATAATCCACGTTGACAAGTAAAAGATTGAGACTAATATTCCTCTTTCAGTTGTTATAATGCCCTCTATCGAATATTTCAAGTTTGTAAAAACTTGTGTCCGGAAGACTTGCACGATTTTCTATTTTTGTTACTCGGATCTTGTTTTAAGATGGTTATCATTGGATTACAAAAATTGTACAAAGTATTATAAAAAAAAAATTACAACTGCAATAAAAATGAAAGATTACAACTACACACTTAAAATTGTCATATAAATATAGGACTATTTCTAGAAACCAATTTCAAAAACCCAAACAAACAAGTCTGTTCAGACAACTATAGTAATAGTCCTCTTTGTTGTTTGTGCCAATTATGATAGGAATTTCAAAGGACTGGAACTTATTCTCTGGTGCATCACAATTAGAAATCCATGTTCATTAGTAGGTTTATAAATAAAAAACGAGTGTCAGTTTCAAAATAAAATATTAACTAATTATTTGAACAGTCGTGACATTTGTACATTGTACATTTATCTAGTTTCCATTATAGAGAAGCATGTGTAATGAATGTGAAAATAATGTGTTAAAAATAAATATACTTCATACAACAAAAGAGACATTGCAATAAATATTATTCAAAATTACACTTTACTTTTGTTTGTTAATATTGGATATGCCCAAGTTCGGCAAATTTGTTGCATGTGTCCGATACTGAGCCATAGAAGATACTGGAAGAGGGTGGGATGCACGACACGTGACGCACCCAATGATTGATTTGTAATTGTAGGATTTATATCCATGTAAAAAGCAAAAAGGAAAATTGCTAGGAAGCTCTTCAAAAATTAAAATCATTTTTGTTTGTATGTAAGAACCACCACCGCCTCTTATTATTTCAAAAATAGCTTTTGTAAGTAGCCATCTCCTATTTTCAAATGTTGTCTAAAAAATATTAAACTAACTTGTCGATAAAATAAGCAAAACGACTGTTATCTAACAGTAACTTTGTGTTGGTAAATAAAAAGAAAGTCCTATTAAGCAAATATCAAATCTAACATTAGCTTTATAAATTTTAGAATAGAACAATACTTTTGTGTACCCTCGGGTTTGTTCATATTCATACTTAATCTCATCCGTTCGATAGCAAATAGAAAATAAATAAATAATAACAAGACGTTTCCTACATTTATGGAATAACTAATAATGTGCATGTATATTACACGTGCGTAAAAAAATTGTTGAAAAAAAAATTAAATATCATCCATAAGAATTGAGTTAGAGTCGTTTAATTATAAATAAATTATATTAGATAGTTAAATGCTTAGTTAATTCTTTTAATAATTAATAAAGTATTTAAATAGTTGTTTAGTTATTATTTTTATTTTATTTTATTTATTTAAATGTAAGATATACATGCAGCTGTGACGGTCCACTTTATTTTTGAGCCATTTTCAGATCTGATTATAGGATTAGAGATATTGTAAGCTCATTAAAATATTTGTATAGTTAAATCCTTGATAGTTTGAGAGATGGGCCGGTTGCTTGAACATGTCAACCTATGAACCACTAGCTTTTTTAGGCTAGTATAATACCAATTCACCATTATTTTTTGCTTTCAAATTAAAATCTGGTCAACACTGTCGACACAACTGGTCAGACATCTGAACCGTCTGACCCAGTTGAGTTTTGAACCGATTTAACCATTACTTTTGACTTTTATTTCAAAATTTACATGCAATCAAAGTTAATTATTTTTTGATTAATTCTACTACGATAAACATATATAACTTCTAAGTAGTATATATATGCTAAATAATATATTTATTGTAATCTTGTAGGTCTATATAACTAGTTCAACACGGATTAATCTACTGGTGGATCAGATGGATTTCTGGTCCAATTAATTTGACTTTAACATATACTTAGAAGTCGCGAACATGCGTTGCACGTGTCTTTTGTATTTTTTTTCCTTCTCTTTTAAAATATATACTTGCATGGCAAACCTAGTTTAAAATAATATAAAATATTTTAAAATAAATTTGTTTTTGAGATGATGAATATTTATTGTAGTTGGATAATTATGTTAGTGGAAATGTGTACAATTTATATGTTTATCTCTAGTTAATTGAAACATATTTTAATATATAGAAAATGATATTTTTGGAATATAGACGAGCTACATCATAACCCACAAAAATGGATATTTTATCCAAATCAAATTTAATTCAAAATATAGACAATTGTAGGACAACATGGAAGTGTTCGATACAAACATCGAAGGACAAGACCGAGCCATGAAAGGGTTCTATCCATATTAGCACTGTGTCAATATCACTAGTGACCAATTAATGGTTTGAGAAGGATCTATTTGTCTCCGTACAATGTTGTTGGATGCTAATTCGCACTTATCCATTCCTATATATAGCACTCTCTGCAAAGTAAAAAGGATACGAAAACCTTGGTTGTATTGAAAGTTTTTCCTATAAATATTTGGCATTACCAAACAATCTACTCAAAATTATGCTTATGCTTCACCTACGTGATGAATAATGGTAAATACAAAGTAAAAACATAAAAAAGATTGATTTTTTTTGGAATGGTAGTTTTTTTTTATATGTCCTTTCGACCGGATTAGAAACTAAGTTTCTAAGAAAAAATTCGAATCGTGCTCATCTTCACAGAAATTCTCTATCATAATTAACAAGCCACGATCCCACAACACACAATGATAGTTTTGAATAGACATTTTTAGGGGAGGCGGTTACTCATTATTTTTTTTTTCGTTATAAAAAACTATAATATTATTAAAAAAAATTAGATAGAATTTGAAATTATATTAAAATATTCTATATATGCTTTGAATATATTTGAATTATAATTTATTATAAATATATTTATTAAATTTTTGATATGTGTTTAATTAGTTAATACAACATAGTTAGTTTAAATATAATTTAAATTTTAAATATATTTTATCATTTGTTATATATTAAAATTTTAATTTTTTTCAACTATGCGAGAAAAAAACACTTTCATTTTTTTATATATTAAAAATTGATAACATATATACAACTTAAATGGCTCATTTTCTAATAGTAAATGAGAATATATATATATATATATATATATATATATATATATATATATATATTACTATTACTCTAATTGTATATGTTCAAACCACTTACTATTTTGTCTCATGTCCTTCGTCTCATAATTATAAGAATAAGTCATCTTTATTCTATTTATTAACTTATTACTGCTTTCCCTCTTAGCAGTCTAATTATCTCAAGTATGCTCGCTCTCTTTAGTCTTTACGCGTATTCTCCATTTTCTGATCGAAAATTCTTCTAAAGTTTGCTTGAATATTTAGTGATAACAAATAATCAACTCTAGATAAGCTAACCCCGTGACCATAGGACTTACCAAAATAATTAGAAATAAGACTTCGATAAACAAAGAAATGTCAAATTTATAATTTCAAACTCCTTCTTAGAAGACTTCCTAAAATACTTCGTACGAACAAACAATCTAATATATATAACATAATCTTTTCTTCATGAGCATGTTAAAAAAAAAAAAACTAGGAAACTTCGTGGCTAAGAATTCAAAGCATCGTGGAGAAGTGATTTTGAAATCTTATTCTTGATAGTGACTGTGTGATTGTTCCTTTAAATTTAGTAAACCTAAAAATAAAAGTAAATTGTCAGATTTTGAATATTTTGTAATATTTAGTGTGATTTAATGTCGGAACAAGTTATTTTGATAAACAAACAAACATAGTCCACGTGCATGCTTTTTCTCTCATGGGAGTAGGAGTAACGAGTATACGAAGGCCAGAAGGATACCAAGGTTGAATCAGCCTTTTTATCTTTTAGTGTGGAAATTGGTTGGATGACCAGTGTCCGACATGGAAGAAAAAAACGGAAGAAAGAGAACAAAGTAAAATAGGTACGGTTCCGGACCACGGTCTGTCCTTATCACTATTCCCTATGGCTGATAAATACACACCCATATATTTCAATTGCTATCTATGGAGAATTTTCATGTAAGTGCATTGTTTTGTTGTGATGTCTATATGACATGATACACAGGATAATATATTTTTTTTTATGTAGTAAGATTATATTCACATAATATAATAAGAGAAAAAATGTTCTCCAATACAAAAGTATTAAGAAAACAATAAAAAATATTTTGTTCAACTTCTATGACAACTTTTTTCTTATTCTTTTTCATAAATATTTCTATTCATAATTGATGATGTGGAATAAAGTCATTGTGAAGTCCATTGTCTAGATCTAGACAACCAACTTCACATTGTCCTTGTCATATCATTGCCATGTCAACTTCACAACCAACTTCACATTTGCATTGAAGAAGAATTTTTGAAATAATATGTCGGGATTCTTATGTGGCAACCATTTTTCTAAACTCACAACAGGGTTGGAGATGCTCTAATTCTTAAGAGTTTGCTTGTTAATTATGAGAGTATCAGTAATGCGGTATTTTTAGAATACCGGTTATGAACGGTTATGAGATGTCCGATTTTGAGTGGTTTTAAGTAGCGGCTTTTAAATAAATCCAATTCATGTTTGGTAATTGACGGTCCTAAATATTTTTTACAAGAATAAATAAAATATAATAATAAAATCGTTCAAAACCTACCGATTTGAGGTGTTTATAAAGCCACCCAAAATTGTATTACACCGATTTTGGAGGAATTTTGAGCTGACTAAGACCAATGCCTCATAAAAATTACCAAACAGGGATTTTCATAAACGGTCGGTTTAGAAACATCCCAAAACCGGTGAAAATACTGTTACCAAGCATAACCTAAATTTTTATTAGTGGGTATTGAACTTTAGAGAAATTATACAAAGAGCATACAATATATATATATATATATATATATATATATATATATATATATATATATATATATATATATATATATATATATATATTAGTGGGTATTGAACTTTAGAGAAATTATACAAAGAGTATACAATATATATATATATATATATATATATATATATATGGGTAACCGGGATATGAGTCATAGTGCTCATTTTTTTAAATAAGTCATACACATGTAAACCAATAGGAATAGAGTATACTAGTGCACATGGATACACATGGAATGTAGAAATTTATTCATATTGGTCCATATGTGCATGGCTCAATTAGAGAAATGAGCACTATGACTCATATCCCGTTTACCATATATATATATATATATATATATATATATATATATATATATATATATATATATATATAATGAGGCTTCAAAACGGCTCAAAAGTGAGTCGTCTGAGCTTTATGTATATCATCAATTAATTATTTAAAAAAATTAATATTACGTAAAAAATAATTAAAATTTTTTAATATTGTTATAAATAACAATGAGTTAGAAGAGATGATTTATAATTAGAACCATAATATAATGAGCCTTCAAAATGGCTCAAAAGTGAGCCGCCTAAGTCGTATGTATATCATCAATTAATTATTTAAAAAAATAAAATTACATAAAAAATTAAAATAGTTTTATAAATAACATTGAGTTAGATGAGATGTTTGTTTATAATTAGATAATATTATGTAGCTAACCGTTTTCAAAATTCTTTATAAAAAATACAAATATATTCATAACTAATTATAATTAAAATATAATCAAATACATAACAAATTTGAATTAAAATATAAAAATCGTTCATTATATAAAGCGGCTTCTAGACGGCTCAAAAGTGAGCCGTCAAAGCCGTAAGTAAAAACTCAACCAATTAAATTTAAAAAAATTACTTACGGTAGATAAATTAAATATTAAACCAACTACCATCTTATCCGTCCAAATCCTCAATAAATACTCAACCAATTTAATTAAAAAAAACTAACGGGAGATTAAAAAAATCTAAAATCACATTCCTTCTCATCATCTGTAACCCACTCTTTTCTTCCACCAAATCTAAATACTAAATTTAAAATTGTTTAAATACTAAATTAAAAAATTAGTTTAAAAGAAAATATAAAAATTATTAAAATCGTTTAACATAACTTAATTAAAAATTATTTAAATATTTGAACTAAAGATATGGTATTATCTTACTCACATATCCAAAACTGTAAAAACATATCTATAACAAATTCTAACTAAAATATAATTAAATTTTATTTTAAATATTTTTAAATTTTATATAGTTTTTTAATAATTTTGTTTTTACGTGTAACGCACGTGGAGGTAACTAGTGTGTGTGGAAGAGGTAATTGTGTTACAAACTCCTGGCCCGAAGGCCTACAAACTCGGTCCGAAGGTCCCACACATCCCGGTCTGGAGGCCCGCACCTGCATCGCACCTGAGTCGCACCTGCATCGCACTTAAGCCGCAATGCCACTCACATTAATTCCTCCACATAAATTAAATGTGCTTCCCCCGTTGCTCGAACCTGTAACCTCTTAGGTACTTTTGATTTTTAGAAAAATAAAATCAATAAAAATGCAGAAGCTTTTGACGTCTATTAATTGTGCAAAAAATGTCGGATCCAAAGATGCTTTTTTTTTTGTGAAAACACCCATTAGATTTAGCATTTTTGTGGTACTCAAAATAAGCTTCATTACTTATGGGGTTAATTACAAAGAAATGTCATAAACAATGGCATTTATACTTCTTCTTTTTTGAATTTTGCATATAGTCTTATACTTTCATGATTTATATATAGTTATATTTTCAATTTGATCGTATCGATAGAAACTTACACCTTCCTGAGCGAACCTGGGACCGCACGATATTTACGTCGTTGGATTCGCAACGTTAAATTGCCATATAAGGATTTTTTTAAATAAAATTTGTAACACTAATCTTGAATATCACGCATGGACCCCACATATGACGCTTCGTAAAAGTATCACAAAACTCGCGAAAAATATTCTTACAAGGGTAACTTGACGTTGTGAATTCAACGACATAGATATCATCGAAAAGATATGATTCAGTATTGATGCGGTCAAATTAAAAATAGATTTAGTTATATGTAAATCATGAAAATATAAAAGAATAATATGAAAAAAAACTATAATAAAAGAAAATTGTCATAAATTTTGTGTATAAGTTTTTATATTTTCATAATTTGCATATAAATCTATTTTCTATTTATATGCATCGATACCAGTCGATGTGACACCACTGGTGGCGTGTTAATACAACATCTAAATTCGTGGCATAGAAATTATATATTTTCTTTAGTTAAGGGGATTGTTTAGGTTCAACACAAGATGTTAATACGTTGGACAAATAAAAAACCCTAATCAACTATATGAGAACTTTGGGTTTTGTGAAATAGAAATTAGGAATTAAATATGTGGAACTTATGGTTCTCAACATGCAATGTTAATTTTAGGAAAATGCAGGTTTTGTCACGCCCCAGTACCGGAATATGGATACGGACATGGCCATCTACCCCGTACAAGGTACTATACGTCGTACAACGATCATGGCTGTATAAGACAAGGGGTGCATGCTACAATCAAGTCTTATATGGTCAAAAACTTCTATGTCTCAATCATTCAAACAAGAAACAATAAGCATAGAGCATATATAATAAGCAATAAGGCATCCCAAACGCTTTCTCAAAATGTTATAGAGTCCAGCTGGGCAAAAGTAAGAAGCTGGAAGAGTAATAAAAGTACATGCCAGTAATCAGCTGCAGTCTGATTTAATACAATCATATAAGGAAAACTAATGTCCAGACGAGCCGGCTAACAGGTGCCGGTGGATAAACGCCAAAAAAAGTAAATGTGCAAGACGAGTAGGAAAGAAGAAAACCCACTCGCTATCCCCTACGACCATATTCCTGGTGCGCGCCATGAGTTGGAGAAAAGTACGCTGGACCTCAGGGGCTGGCTCAAAACTTGGCAATGCAAAACCAGTGGGGTTAGACCCCAAATAGAAAGTACCACAAAGGAAGCACGGAATGGAGAACCAAAAAACCCAAGAAAAATATATAATAATACATAGGTTCAGTGTTGTAACTTAGGTCCATGGCATATCCTAGCGCGAAGGCTCAACCCTACAACCAAACAAGGACAAGGGTTGAACCATCACACTATGATAGTCCACTTTCCTAGACTACTAGCTGAATAATACAGTCACAACCAAGTCTATTTCTTCCTAAATCAGCCAATCATTTGTACGGCTTGCTATTTTTTGGAGTTTGAGGTTATCTCAGAATAATGCATAATAAGTATCCTCAGATCACGCCAGTGTCAAACATGAGCTAACCGAACCAAATAAATAAAACAGGCACTTTCAGGATGCACCAGTCCCTCGTAGGACCACTGCATTAAAAATAATGTATTAGCGGTTCCATGGTTCCTATATTGAAACAGTGGCTCAGCATAATAATAAGTCAGATACTGCACTCCACTAAGGCAGATGATATACAGTATCTGTGGTGGCCAGCCCACAGCGCACTTAGATTGAATCTCTATGGGGAAGTTCGTTGGCATGATCTCGGGATACCGTTTCCTCCAAATGTTACTACCACTTTTAGTTACTTAATTAGCCCTATGTTGTGCTTGAAATCTCAAGACGTGGTCATATGAGAATTTTTCTTTAGATGTCATACAAAATACGGACACGCTAGATACAAATCCATGGAAGTCAAATCTGGATTCAACCGAGCGTGTATGCAACATTCATACAATCAATAACCTAGCCACGCTTTGGTAGTTTGACTCGATTATTATGCCCATGCTAGGGAAATAATGTACATATAAAGTCACACGTTCAAAAATTTGGAGGCATTCTCGATGCACAACCTAAATATAATCTCTTAACATGTGACATGATGCGTCGTACCTCAGCGCACAATAAAACATGAACAATAATCAAGCAATAGGGGTATCAGCACAGATACAATATTCGAGTCCAATTATCATTTATATATTGGGTCACAAGAGTCAAGAAGACATTCAATCAAAACAATCAGGGCCGCATGGGTCTCTAGGCCGCATGGAAAGTCCAGGCCGCAAGGACCATTTGGTCGAATGCCCAGGGTTAAGTCTACTCCTTGGGACAAGTATTGAAGTGACAGTCAAATAAATTAAGTGTCAGTGATGTGATATAAAATGACTGATGTGACTGAGGTGACAAGCCATAAAGTATGTCAGAAAAAAAAGACAAAACTATAAAAAATAAGTGCCAACGGTTCAGAGTTATGCGTCCAAGAAATAGGGTCCACATCATCTCCTGGCCGTATGGGTGTCGGTGTCGCATGGGTTCTCTGCCGCATGGAGTTCTCTAGGACTTAACAAACTTTCTCTTTCGTTCAGCGAGTGAAAGCACAAGAAGGACGCATGCTCTCAGTATACGACAAGAGTTTAGGCAGCACAACCCTCTCGGGATACATGAAAATATCAGCCGCATAGCTCGCTAGCCGCATGAAGACTTCGTCTTCTCCAACATCAGGTTCAGCCATGGCGAAAAAGCTCAAAAAAAACTAAAATCTTATTTTCTTCATAAAAACCTAATTTTAAGTCCAAATCGGGTGAACCAAAAGCCAAAATACTTTAAATTAAAATCTCTACCATATAGCAAAAACTCATGAAACCCATAAAATCCTAAGTTTAGAAATGTCGATCTACACTAATCCATCCATCAAAACAGAAAACTCTAAGAACTAAAAGTGCTTAGAAACACCTAATAAACATAATGGAACAATAATATAGATAGTTTCTCCATTTCTGATGCAAGGTGTACTTGCCTATGAAATGGGAAGAGAAAGCTAAAGAAAGAGGAAGAACTAAAGAAGTGAAGGAAGAGAGAGATAAAATGTTGGGTTATATATGGTAGGGTTGAAGGTTGAACCAAAGGTTCTCATGAGTTGAACCAACCCACAAAATTAACCATGAAGCAGGTTAAACCAAAGAATGGGTCCAGTCTCCATGCACATGCAACCATGCTAAAATAAAAAATATTCCAAATACGTATATCGGAAACAGGGAGTGACATATTTATCCACCTTAGAAAATTTTGTCCTCAGAATTCGAATCCATGCAATAGCTAGAGAAGTCAGGACAAGCAAGATATAAATCTACTAGCAACTACCCATGCAAGCAATATCATCACAACATAAGGGTGATCACTAGATCACGAAAACTAGATACGAAGGCATAAGGTAGAATATACCTTTCGAATCGAATAGGTACGGGAACCAAGATCGAATATCGTCCTCGAACTCCCATGTCGATTCCCTAAGAGTATGATGTCCCCAAGCAACTCGGACAAGAGAAATAGTCTGATTCTTGAGCACCTTCTCCCTTCGGTCCAATATGGATACGGGTTGCTCCTCGTAAGATAAGTCAGTACCAATGACTAATTCAGAGTGATCGAGGATATGACTCGGATTCGAAATATACCTACACAACTGAGACACATAAAATACATCGTATACCTCACGTAGCGAAGGTGAAAGGGCAAGACAATAAGCAACATCGTCTACCCGCTCGAGAATATCGAATGGACCTACGTATCACGGACTAAGCTTCACGCGAACCCCGAATCTAATAACTCCACGGGTGGACAAAATTCGCAAAAATACGTGGTCGCCGACACGAAACTCTAAAGGTCTACGATGTTGATCTGCCCAATGTCGATGCCTATCTTGTGTAACCCAAAGTCGTTCTCTAATCTTCTTGACAACCTCTACTGTCTTCATGATCATTTCAGTACCTAACAACTTTCGCTCAATAATGTCGTCCCAAGCCAAGGGTGATCTACACTTCCGGTCGTATAGTGCTTCGAAGGTGCCATCTGAATACTGGACTGATAACTATTGTTATACGAGAATTTTACCAAGTGAAGGTGACTCTCCCAAGATCTACCAAGATCTAAGGTACATGCTCGTAGCATAACTTCCAAGGTCTAGATGGTTCTCTCTGATTGTCCGTTTGTCTGGGGGTGGTAAGCTATGCTGAATCTTAACTTGGTGCCCAAGCTATGGTGCAAAATTTTCTAAAATTGAGAACTGAATCGAGTGTCTCGATCCGACACAATACTTACTGGGACACAATATTGTCTCACTATCTGTCAAATGTACATTTTAACCAATTATTCTGTAGACTGTCCTACTCGAACAGGAAGAAAGTGATCTACCTTTGTGAGACGATCTACTATCACCCAAACTTTATCTCGATCAGTCGGTGATCTAAGTAAACTAGTCAAAAAGTCCATCGTGATGTGTTCCCACTTTCACTCTAGAATAGGAAGGGGTTGCAACAATCCTTTCAGTCTCTATTGTTCTGCCTTCACTTGCTGACATATCAGACATTGCGGTACAAAACATGCTATTTTTCTCTTTATTTCATTCCACCAAAAGTATTGCTTGATATCTTGGTACATCTTCGTACCTCCCGGATGAATGGAATACTAGAAACTGTGTGCTTCAGTCATAACTTCTTGCCGAATATCCTCGCTTGGTACACATAGACGATTTCCAAACCTTAATGTTCCATCTGCATGTATTATCAACTCCTTCCGAAGACCTGACTCACATTCTTCTCGTAGCTTTTGAATCTTCGGGTCCTCTGCCTGAGCTAGTTTGATTCTATCTATCAAAGTTGACTGAATCTGTAGGCTAGCCTGAACTCGTGTACTCTGTGGAAGTACTATCTTGATATCCATCTCTCGAAACTCTTCTAGAATGTGCATCTAAGTAGTCAACATAAATTCTCTACCTCTTCTGCTAAGTGCATCAGCTACTACATTAGCCTTGCCTGGATGGTACTAAAGTTCCACGGCATAATCTTTCAAACAACTCTCAACCTTATCTGCCTCATGTTCAGGTCCTTATGATCTGTGAATATTTCTACTCAATCGTCATATAATTAGTGCCTCCATAGCTTAAGTGCAAACACTACTGCTGCTAACTCCAAATTGTGAGTTGGATAGTTCTTCTCGTGATCTTTGAGCTGCTGAGAAGCATATGCTATCACTCTTCCTTGTTGCATCAAAACACATCCAAGTCCCTTGCTAGATACATCACAATACACGATGAGTCCTCTGGAACCTGCTAGAAGAGTAAGGATTGGTGCAGAGATTAACTTCTTCTTCAACTCTTCAAAGGCTATCTAACATTCTACTGACCATACAAAATTAACTTTTTGCGCGTCAACTGAGTTAATGGTGCCGAGATCTTAGAAAAATCTGACACAAATCTTCTGTAGTATCCTGTTAAGCCCAGAAAACTATGCACTTCTGTTACTGTCTTCAGAATTGGCCAGTTCTCTACTGCCTCTACCTTCTTGGGATCAACTGACACTCCTGCTCCAGAAATAATGTGTCCAGGAAAGGATATACGATCCAGCCAAAACTCGTACTTACTAAGCTTCCAATATAACTGGTGCTCCCTCAAAGTCTGTAGAACTATCCTGAGATGTTCTTCAAGCTCCTCCTCATTACGAGAATATACTAGGATGTCATCGATGAATAGTACCATAAATTGGTCTAAGTATGGCATAAAAATATGGTTCATCAAGTCCATGAATACCGCTGGAGCATTAGTCAGTCCGAATGGCATAACTAAGAATTCGTAATGCCCATATTGTGACCTAAATAATGTCTTTGATATATCCTGCTCCCGGACTCGCACCTGATAATATCCTGATTATAAATCTATCTTAGAGAAAATACTTGCTCTACTTAACTGGTCAAACAAATCGTCAATCCTTGGTAATAGGTACTTGTTCTTTACGGTCACTGCATTAAGCCGCCTGTAATCCATACACAACCGCATTGATCCATCATTCTTCTTTACCAATACCGCTGGGGCTCCATATGGTGATGTACTGGTTTGAATAAACTTCTTCGCTAACAGAACTCTACATCTGGGATAGCGATATCGGTTATACCTTCTGGGATACTGGTTCTGCTCCTGACATCAACTCTATACAGAACTCTACTTCTCTAATTGGGAATAATCCAAAAAGATCATTGGAAAAGACATCCATGAACTCTTTAAATATCTTGGGCAGTGGGTTTGCTTTCCTTGCTACTGTTTTGAGTTCTCCTTATGCTGGTCTTTTGCTATTCTGCTAAGGACAAACTCTTCTAGACCAGGAATTTTAAACAACACTCTGCCCTCACGACAGTCTATCGTTGCTTGACTGTCTCTCAACCAGTCCATGCCTAAGATATACCCATAGAAAACTCGATCAACTTTGTAGGTAACAAATGCCCATATACTATGACTGGACATGCTAGGCACACTCTACTAACTTCTACGATCCCATTGCCAGTGAGTATATTCAGCCTCGCTGGCAATGCCTCAAATTTCAATCCAATATATGTCATTTATTGCACATATATAAATGAGTGCAAAGATCTAGAATCAAATAATGCTATGGCAGGAAAGGTGGTAACAAAAATGTTACATGCCACTACGTCGTCCGAAGCCATATCTTCCTCCAAAGACAAGGTGAGTACCTGCCATTGGCCTTGTTGAGCTTTCTGCTATTGTCTTCCTTGCTACCGTGGTTCCGGTCCTTGATGATTCTTCTTTTGCTGCCTATAAAGCTGGGCCTGCGTCGGCAACGGACACTGAGCCAAAGGTCGTGCTGCTACTGTTGGCCCTCCTTACTGCACCGCCCCTGGAGCAAGCAATGTAGGAATATGTTGTACTGGCCCTCCTGGCCTCTGCATCAATAGGCATGTGGCAATCTTGTGATCAGGGCTCCCATATCTCAAATATAGTTTATTAGCTACCAGCAAACATCTCGGGTATGACCTCCTTTGCCATAGTAAGTACAACATGTTGGCGCTACTCATCTTTGTTGCTGCTGTTGATGCCTCAGCTGTTGTTGCTGAGTTGGTACTGTCACTGTCGAAACTGTTGTCGTCTGTGGCGCTGAATCATGTATACGAATGCCAAGTGATGGTGCTGACGTTAGAGGTACTGGTCCTCCCTCATTGTTCTGTCCATGAGGCCTCTTCTGATCCACTCTTCATGATGCCATCCGAAACTTTAGCCGCTGTCAGAATGGTCTCAATATCCTGGTGCCAATCATATTCCATGATTGCATCCTCCGTGCCATCAAAATATATGGGATTTAGTCTACAAAATATAACAGATGTCCAGAGTCTGTTCTATCGCCTCGTTCTAGGGCCGTTTTCAACCCTTGGTTCAACAAGACATTTTGTTCCTGCTGTTGGAGCTGTTGTTGCTGATGTTGTTATTGTTTTTGTTGTTTCACCACCATCTGGTATTATTGGGCAGCCAACAATCTACGGATAATCTCTAGCAAGGCCGGAGTATCCAGTACTGCCGGCACTGCGGGAGGTATGGGAACACCTGGAGCCTGTTTCTCTGTCCCATTCATCGTGGGCTTAACTTGGATCCTTGGCCAGGGTTCCATAGGATTTTGTTATACTAAAAAATCTGTCTCTCTTGTTGTTGCAGCATCGGGGAAAAGGGAAGCCCTAAAGAAGAGCACAAGAAACAATAAGCACAGGACGAGAAGTAATAAGGAAGCAACAAATCTGGGATAATTCAAGCTGAGTATCGATGAGGACGAATTCAGAATTTTAAGAAGGATCATATTTGATTGAGACTCCTATGATATGATAACCCACAAGTCTGAAGAACAGACCTGCATGGGCCCCCACTAAAACCTTGTCACGCCCCAGTACCGGAATACAAAGACGGACATGGCCAGCTACACCGTACAAGGTACTATACGTCGTACGACGATCACGGCTGTATAAGACAAGAGGGTGCATGCTACAATCAAGTCTCCTATGGTCAAAAACTTTTATGTCTCAATCATTCAAACAAGAAAGAGTAAGCATAGACCATATATGATAAGCAATAAGGCATCCCAAATACTTTCTCAAAATATTTTGGAGTCAAGCTGTACAAAAGTAAGAAGCTGGAAGAGTAATAAATGTATATGACAGTGATTAGCTGCAGTCTGATTTAATATAATCATGTAAAAAAACTAATGTCCAGACGAGCCGGCTAACAGGTGCCGGTGGCTAAACGCCAAAAAAAAGTAAATTCGCAAGACGAACAGGGAAGAAGAAAACCCACACGCTATTCCCAACGACCATATTCCTGGTACGCATCATAAGTTGGGGGAAAGTACGCTGGATCCTCAGGTGCTGGCTCAAAACCTATGTAACACCCTGTTTTTTAAAAAATTATAAAAAATGAATAAATTTTCTGGAATTTTCGGTAATTTTTATTTAATTATTAAAAATGTCCTTCTAGGATTAATATTTTTCTGGATTAAATTAATTATTAAAATATTACAAAAATTATATTTTTGGGTGTATTATTAATTATTGGATGTTGTGTAATTTTTCTGGAATTTATTAGGCTCAAAAACTAATATTAAAATAGCCAAAACCAGTTTTAATTAAACCGGGTTGAACCGGGCTCAAACCGGACTGAACCGGACTGACCCCGGTACAACCGAACCGGACCGACCAACTAAACCCAACCCTAACCCTAACGGGTCGGGTCCTACCCAACCCGACCCGACCCGAAATTGACCCGACCCAACCCAACCCAACCCAATCCCCCCTCAGCCACGACCCGCTCCCCCGGCCACGATAGTGCCCCCTCCGCCGGCACGACCGCCACGACCCCGCCTCCGGCGCCCCACGGCCCCATGACCCCTCTCCCTGCCTCTCCCTCTCCCCTTCCCTATAACCCCCCCCCCCGCCGACCTTCTCCGCCACCGCTCCCCCTCTTTCCTTCCGCTACCACCATCACCGCCGGCTCCCCTACGTCCTCGTCAACTCCAGCCCAGAGCTCCCCGGCCCGCCGACGATCCACAGCAACCCGACCCCCAGCAGCCGTGCCCTTGTCGCCGCCGTGCCGTGTCACGCCACCTCGCGAAAACGCGTATTCGGAGCCCTGTTCAGGTGACTGTTTCTCTCTCCTTGCTGCCCCATTTTTTGTTCTGTCTGCTGTGACGCAAAGACTACGTGACCTTCTCGATACCCGTGCCATTGGTTCGGCGTGTCGCATCCTGTGGCGATCGCAAACCGTGACGCAAAAATAGGAAAATAAACCCAAATTCTAAAAATTCAAAATTTGTCCCGAACTCGCAAGTTCACGACCGTTTTATGTACAACCTGTTAACTGTTTCCAAAATCCACTTGAACAGTAATTTAGACCTAATGACCAAGTTTTAAAACCCTATTTTTGTTCAATTTATTGAGTTGTGGTTTGTTGTATATTTGAGGGTGAAAATGGCCAACAACTTGATTATTTAAATACCCTAATTTTCCCGAAACTGGGTGCGCCCCGCTAAATGAGGCGACTTGGTCGTGTGCGAACTTCACCAAAAGGTGCGCACCGTTAATACGGACGTGTGGGATTTCGTGGAAGTTGATTTGGATGTGCATGCACACCAGAATCATCGCGTATCCGTCGACAACGCCCCGTATCGGTCCTGTTTTGAAACTCATTATAACTTTGTGTGTGCTCGTCGTTTCGAAATAAAACTTACGCCATTGGAATCGTAGTATTTTTTGGTCCTGTGACCCAAGTTTGGTTCGATTCTGTGAACATTGACAAAATCCCGTATCGTGGGCCCCACGGCTCCACTTGACGGGCAATTTTGTGATCGGCTCATCCGAATCCAGTTCTGGATATTCTGTTGGGTTCGTATCGTCGTTCTGGACTTGTAGACACTAAATTTGATGAATTTAGAGCACTTTGTCTCTGGCACATTTTTCGGTGCGAAGTGTGCCACATGTGGACCCCACTTTGACCAAAAACAGTTATTTTTGCCCCTGTATCCAAATTGGACTTATGGACAGACAATTCTAACTATTTGATATCTTTTGAGCATGATAGTAACGTTTGTTTCAGCATCCGGAGACATTCTTGAAGATTTTATGGATACCAGAGCAGTAGTTGGAAACTAAACTCTAGGAAAGTGTACCTTGCCAATGTTGCAATATTTGCTACATAATATTCTCTTGATTTAATTATATGATATAAATGTTCAACCCAGGACCGTGTGACATTACTTAACGTCTGAACAAGATTCGGGTGTCAATGCCGTACGCGGAGTTGTGTAACGTCACCTAGCGATGGATATCGAAATCCTATACATTCTCGTGCTTGCATCATCAAGTACGTCATACCATAGGAAACCTGACACCGTTCATGAGACAGAATCTTCCTGAGATATTCATGGTGATTCTGTATAGGCTACAGGATTTGTGACATAGACTTTATTTTATATCTATCATATGACTTGCTGCATTAGATATGATCTTGCGTGACATGGACATGAGACATCGTGGACATGAGACGTGTGATTACATTGGGTGGAGAGAGACACAGAGGCTACAGGCTGATTTTATATATGGTGCCGTAGGCCCACTACATAGTAAACTACATAGTATAACTACATAGTATAACTGCTACCGGCTCCCCGACACAGAGCTTGTAGTGGTCTTAGCCTGAGTACTAGTGATGCTCTCACTTGCATATCACATAGCTAGTTACATAGTCTACCCTATTGCTATTGTTTTATTTATTACTGTACTGCATTTATTCTGGCTTGAGTTATTCTTGTATCTTGCTATATCCCCTAAGGACCTAGATCCGGATTATGTCCCCAGGTTTAGCAGAGGAGATCTACCCCGAGGTATACGGGACAGGAGCCGACATTGGAGCAGTTGCAGAACCCGAGGATGAGGTCGTGCCAGAGGATTTCTCCTGAGTACCTGCTTTATCTATACTCAGTTATTTCTATTATTTCCTGTCTATTGCATTGATGTATCAAACTTATTGTCTGGGTTTTTTTCGAGACACTTTTATTGAGACTTGTTAGATTATATTATATTTAGATTATTCTGACATTGGATCTGTGATTACCTTCTGTGGATGAGATTAGAATTAGAATGTGACTTGTATCGTAGACCTATTTATTGTTATTTACAGCTTAAGTACACCCTAATGGGTCCATTAAATTGGGTTTGCCCAGTGGTGTGTGCTGCTGGCCATTGCCACGGGTCCAGTCCCTCGGTATTTTGGAACTGGGGCGTGACAACCTAGCCATGCAAAACCAGTAGGGTAGGCCCTAAATAGAGAGTACCACAAAGGAAGCACGAAATGGAGAGACAAAAAACCCAAGAAAAATATATAATAATATATAGGTTCAGTATTGTAACTTAGGTCCATGGCATATCCTAGCGCGAAGGCCTAACCCTACAACCAAACAAGGACAAGGGTTAAACCATCACACTATGATAGTTTACTTTCCTAGGCTACATGATGAATAATACAATCACAACCAAGTCCATTTCTTCCTAAATTGGCCAATCATTTATACAAATTGCCATTTTATGGAGTCTGAGGTTATCACAGAATAATGCATAATAAGTATCCTCAGATCACGCCAGTACCAAACATGAGCTAACCGAACCGAATAAATAAAATAGGCACTTGCAGGATGCACTAGTCCCCCGTAGGGTCACTGCGCTAAAAATACGTTATTAGCGGTTTCAGTGTTCATATATTAAAATAGTGGCTTGGCATAATAATAAGTCAGATACTGCACTCCACTAAGGCAGATGATATACAATATCTGTGGTGGCCAGCCCACAGCGCACTTAGAATGAATCTCCGTAGGAAGGTTCGTTAGCATGATCTCGGGATAGCGTTTCCTCCAAATGTTACTACCACTTTTAGTTACTTAATTAGCTCTATGTTGTGCTTGAAATCTTAATACGTGGTCACATGAGAATTTTACCAAATTCGTTAACATTGGTGTGCTGTTCCAATTCTTTGTGCGTACTAATCATACTGCACTCAGTTTCCTAGCAAAAGTATGCTAGTCACACTCCTTGAGTCAGTGACACACTTTTGAGAGGAAAATTCAGTTGGCGCAGTTTGTGCGTATTTAATCAAGTTATCCCTGGAAAACATAGAGAAAGTATGCCACAGTCAGTCAGCGCACTTTCCTTACGTTTGGCAATCTGGCACACTTTTTCTATGTTTAGTTAGTGGCGCACTTTTCTTACGTTGTTCTGCCCGCGCACTTTCGTTCCTCTTTATTTTCTTAAGGACGAAGCTTTGGTTGGTTTCTCGATTTTTGTGTTATTGATTTGTGTGCTCCTCGACAGACGAGTTTTTTGACTATCAAGCTTTGACCTTGGATTGTGTGTTTTGTCTTTTAGCTTGTTGCTCGTGCACTTTCTTTTAAAGCACGCCTTTTTTTTCTTGCCCGTGTAATTTTGTCAAGTGCGCCTGTGAGTTTGTGCGCCAACCTTGTTTCAGTGAGGTTGTGCGCCTGACCTTCATGAGTATAATTTCTTGCGCATGTTATCCTTAGTGACCCCATGCACGCACGTAGTATTTTTATTATGTGATCTCTTATCCTTAGAATGTTCTTATCATCCTCTACGTGGTTGATCATGGTATTGCTTGTATTTTGATTCTAAGAAAGAATGGACTTAGAAACCAGACCTCATGCTAGACATAACCATGTGCTTGATTGGCTTCATACATGGCATGAATATGTGTTGGACTTGAGATTTTCTCGGTGAACCAGACTAAGTGAATAGTGACTAACTAGCTATGTGCATGACAAAAGCTTCGTGTTATAATGTAATCATGATATCCGTGACCCAATGATAATTGGTAATTAGACTCGAATACTGTATCCGTGCTGATACGATTATTACCTGGTAAAGTTTTTGATATAATGTGCACTAAGGTGAGACATACCGTGTTACGTGTTAAAGAGATTATATTTGGGATGTACATCGAGAATGCCTCCAAATTTCTGATGTGTGATAATATAAATATACCATTTTCCCCAGTACGAGCATGTTGTAGTGTCCCGCTCCGCGTAGGCACTATGTACAAGTGAGATCGCCTTGCTTGCTCGAACGGAAGTCTTCTCGGAGAGTTTCCGACCGATTAATCAATGTGAGTGGACAGAACTGCATTCTCTGATTCTTGCACGACTTAATAATGAATATGAGTTTTTGAATGCTTGTTTGCTTAAGAAGAATATTTTCATAAGAGAATGATAGAACCGACTCAGTATGCTAATAAGAGAACTCACATAGCTTGTCATCGAAACAAATCTGCTGCCGAACTAAGAGAATGGAAATGCTTGTCAGAAATGAAATAGAACCATTGCCTTGCTAAAGAGAAAGATAAGAATGCTGCATACTTAGAAACACCGACATAGCTATCGAACGAACCTTTGCTATGCTAAGAAAGATAAGTAAATGAATGGCTCGAATATGTCCCTTTGAATATGCTAAGAAAGAGATAGTTATTGCATGTTAAATATGAAATCAATCGTGCTTGCCTTGATATGTTTCGTTTGTCGGTTTGCTATATCGAACTGCTATAAGTGAAATTTGTGAATGCAGTGACTAATAGTACGCCCTGAGGATACGGCTCGCAAGGGTCTAGTGGGGTGTGGTATTAGTAATGTGTGAGATGTGATTCATTTCGATAAGATGTGTTTCGCTAGACCGCATATGTTTTGCTTGATCATTGTTTTGCTTGCACTATGTGTTTATGTCATTGCATTGGTCTTGGACAACTTGTGCACAAGTTCTTGTCTCTCGAACGATTCCTAGGGCACTGGGAATAGCTCGGTCCGGAAGAGATTTTTGGATCGCCCTGAGGTGTACGGCTCGCAAGGGTCTAATGGGACGATATGTCTATTAGTGAGATGGGCTTGTATGTCCCAACTGCTAATCATGGGACGACCCATGGACCGTCATATAGATAGGGCGCATGCTAGGTTTACCTTCTTGTATACCTATCGATTGTTGACGCCAGAGATTGATACATAAGTTTTGAATATGCAAATTGTGTCTAACTTGTGTGTCTGCTGCAGGGATAACCGTTCGGCTATGGGGTAAGAAACATAAGTTTATGCATAAGCCTGCTTATTCATTTTGTCTGCATCGTAAAGATTATCTGATAGACTTCATGCATTGCATCGGTCAGACAATGACTATTAGTGCAGAGCTGAACCTCGGTCACAGCTGCTAATAGTATCAGAATGTGAGTCATTGGTTAGCTGGATTACCGCTACCGATCTTGAGTTTCTCGGGGACCAAAATCATATAGATGTGTTTGCTTGTGTGCTAATGAATACATGATATGTTTGCCTTGATTCGATATGATTAGTCTGCTAGATAAGCTTTGCCCCTAAAGAGTTAGATTTGTGTTGCACAATACATGCTGCGCACTGCACGATAGAGCACTGTCCCAATTCGTATGCTTATAGTTTGAATATGCAAAACTATTTCAAATTTATGTTTTCAAAGATGTAATCTGACTATAGTTCTGAACTGCATGAAATGAACTTAGGTAAAACTAGCAAGATCACTAGTAATGCAATATTTTGCTACATGATTACTTAGTGTGGGTTTCAGGGGATATAGCTTATGTTCAGTTGTTTTATCTCACCAGTACTTGCATAAAGTGCTGACCTACCAACAGTTTGCTTGTTCTCAGGTGCCTGATCATCCGAGAAAGCGATAGCCGTGCCTCATCCCAAGGAGCCAGAAATCTGGAGTCGATGCCTTGAGCCGTATCGAGATTGAGCTGCTTTTGTATAGAGGGACATAATGTATGGAACGGTGTTATTGTAATCGAGAGAAGAGTGCTTGAGCGTTCTGTAACCTTGGCCATGCGCCGCTTATAACACTTTTGATTATCATTAAAAGAGCCTGTTTTCATATGCCATTGTGTTCTTTACTTTTCTGCAATATGTGTGCCGCTGCTTCAGTATTGAATAGCTTACTTGCCCTTGTTCAAAGCTTTGGCCTTGTGCAAGCGCATCTTAGGCTTGCACGGCATTACGTCCCGATGAGAACGATTATCCTGTGGGAGAGCTGTAACGTGGTAATTCACGTTCAGCAGGGACAATTGGGCTTGCGGGAGATTGGGGCATGACATAATGGTATCAGAGCAACTCGATTCTTTGCCCATTCCGTTGCCTCCGACTCTGAGTTGTGTTGTGCTGCAATAAACATTCCATACAATAAGTCCATAGATATTCACAACAATGCGTACAAACGTTTTCTGGATTTGTTTTCATTTCTTGAGATGTGATTTGTGATTTCGGGATTGCTGTGTTTTGATTGAGGAAGGTGAGGGATGAGGACTATCGCTTCTCTGTGTTTTTGTGAGTTTCTCCTTGAGTTTTGAGGACGAAACTCTTTGTTGGTGGGTAAGTATGTAGTGCCCCGCTCCGCGTAGGCACTATATACAAGTGAGATCGCCTTGCTTGCTCGAACGGAAGTCTTCTCGGAGAGTTCCCGACCGATTAATCAATGTGAGTGGACAGAACTGCATTCTCTGATTCTTGCACGACTTAATAATGAATCTGAGTTTTTGAATGCTTGTTTGCTTAAGAAGAATGTTTTCATAAGAGAATGATAGAACCGACTCAGTATGCTAATAAGAGAACTCACATAGCTTATCATCGAAATGAATCTGCTGCCGAACTAAGAGAATGGAAATGCTTGTCAGAAATAAAATAGAACTATTTCCTTGCTAAAGAGAAAGATAAGAATGCTGCATGCTTAGAAACACTGACACAGCTATCGAACGAACCTTTGCTATGCTAAGAAAGATAAGTAAATGAATGGCTCGAATATGTCCCTTTGAATATGCTAAGAAAGAGATAGTTATTGCATGTTAAATATGAAATCAATCGTGCTTGCCATGATATGTTTCGTTTGTCGGTTTGCTATATCGAACTGCTATAAGTGAAATATGTGAATGCAGTGACTAATAGTACGCCCTGAGGATACGGCTCGCAAGGGTCTAGTGGGGTGTGGTATTAGTAATGTGTGAGATGTGCTTCGTTTCGATAAGATGTGTTTCGATAGACCGCATATGTTTTGCTTGATCATTGTTTTGCTTGCACTATGTGTTTATGTCATTGCATTGGTCTTGGACAACTTGTGCACAAGGTTTTGTCTCTCGAACGATTCCTAGGGCACTGGGAATCGCTCGGTCCGGAAGAGATTTTTTGATCGCCCTGAGGTGTACGGCTCGCAAGGGTCTAGTGGGGCGATATGTCTATTAGTGAGATGGGCTTGTATGTCCCAACTGTTAATCATGGGGCGACCCATGGACCGTCATATAGATAGGGCGCATGCTAGGTTTACCTTCTTGCATACCTATCGATTATTGACGCCAGAGATTGATACATAAGTTTTGAATATGCAAATTGTGTCTAACTTGTGTGTCTGCTGCAGGGATAACCGTTCGGCTATGGGGTAAGAAATATAAGTTTATGCATAAGCCTGCTCATTCATTTTGTCTGCATCGTAAAGATTATCTGATAGAGCTTCATGCATTGCATCGGTCAGACAATGACTATTAGTGCAGAGCTGAACCTCGGTCACAGCTGCTAATAGTATCAGAATGTGAGTCATTGGTTAGCTGGATTACCGCTACCGATCCTGAGTTTCTCGGGGACCGAAATCATATAGATGTGTTTGTTTGTGTGCTAATGAATACATGATATGTTTGCCTTGATTCGATATGATTAGTCTGCTAGATAAGCTTTGCCCCTAAAGAGTTAGATTTGTGTTGCACAATACATGCTGTGCACTGCACGATAGAGCACTGTCCCAATTTGTATGCTTATAGTTTGAATATGTAAAACTGTTTCAAAGTTATGTTTTCAAAGATGTAATCTGACTATAGTTCTGAACTGCATGAAATGAACTTAGGTAAAACTAGCAAGATCACTAGTAATGCAATTTTTTGCCACATGATTACTTAGTGTGGGTTTCAGGGGGTGTAGCTTCTGTTCAGTTATTTTATCTCACCAGTACTTGCATAAAGTGCTGACCCACCAACAGTTTGCTAGTTCTCAGGTGTCTGATCGTCCGAGGAAGCGATAGCCGTGCCTCATCCCAAGGAGCCAGAAATCTGGAGTCGATGCCTTGAGCCGTATCGAGATTGAGCTACTTTTGTATAGAGAGACATAATGTATGGAACGGTGTTATTGTAATCGAGAGAAGAGTGCTTGAGCGTTCTGTAACCTCGGCCATGCGCCGCTTGTAACACTTTTGATTATCAATAAAAGAGCCTATTTTCATATGCCATTGTGTTCTTTACTTTTCTGCAATATGTGTGCCGCTGCTTCAGTATTGAATAGCTTACTTGCCCTTGTTCAAAGCTTTGGCCTTGTGCAAGCGCATCTTAGGCTTGCACGGCATCACGTCCCAATGAGAACGATTATCCTGCGGGAGAGCTGCAACGTGGTGATTCACGTTCAGCAGGGACAATTGGGCTTACGGGAGATTGGGGCATGACACATGCTATGGGAGTCAAATGCCAAAGCGTGGCTAAGATTTTGATTTATTAAATGTTGCATACACGCTCGGGTGAATCCAGATTGAACTTCCATGGATTCGTATCAAGCGTGTCCATATTTTGTACAACATCTTAAGAAAAATTCTCATGTGACCATGCCTTAAGATTTTTGAACATAATATATAGGGTTAATTAAGCAATTAAAAGTGATAGTAACACGGGGAGAAAACGGTATCCCGAGATCATGCCAACTAACTTTCCCACAGAGATTCAATCTAATTGTGATGTGGGATGGCCACCACTGATACTTTATATCATCCGTCTTCGTGGAGTGCAGTATCTGACCTATTATAATATGTCGAGCCACTCTTTTAGCATAGGAACATTGGAACCGCTAATACTATATGGGGAACTGGTGCATCTCATAAAATACCTGTATATTTATCTATTAGCTATGTTAGCTCATGTTCGAGAATGGCGTGATTTGAGGATACCTATTATGCATTATTCTGAGATAACCCCAGACTGCACAAATAGCAAGATATACAAGTATTTGGCCGATTTTATTAATTGAACTTGGTTGTGATTGTATTATTCTGTTAGTAGCCTAGGAAAATGGTGTCACGCCCCAGTCCCAAAATACGTAGGACTAGGACACGTAAGCATGCCAGCCGCATGGATATGGCAACTCCAATATATGGAAACCAAATCCACACGTACGCTGTATTATGAATATCAAATCCACAAGTGGTAAAACATATGTCACAAGTCACAGGGTATAATCTAAATCTCATCCACAGAAAATCAAATATAAATAAATAACCAGTACCTATGAAACTAGATCTCAATAATAAGTATCTAAGGATGATAGTTGGATGGAAACAAATCCACTACCAACTCGAATATAAGAGCAATACAATCTAAGTACACCACAATAAACACAATATAAGAATACCAGCTATCAATCACGGGCTCGAAGAGAAGACATCCTCGAAGCATCTACAACCATCCAAATCTGCGCTCCTGCAAATACTCAAGAACAGATACACCTAGCAGCGGACCAGGTCCTCAGAGGGACATAACAAGATACTTAAACACATGCCAATAAAGTACTGAAATAAATATCCAATGGGTCGCCTAACCATCTATGTGAATGCAGTTTGAGAACAACTTTCTAACAAGTGAGCTATCTGGCTGAGAACTGGGATTGGCATGACTCTCTCGGATAACCAGGGGCCTCAAAGGCATGTCGTCTTTTGAACGGCAAAGGCCCGCCAAGTAGTAAAGGGGTCATCACCGCCCGTATCTCCAGCGGAGCTTCCGGGTTACATAAGGAAAAGTATAAAGGAGCTCAAATGCGGTACTTATTGTTCTCCCCACCCCATGCTCTAAGCATGTCACATCCATGACACAATTTGGTTCATAGCCTATTCTTAGTACCCCAGCCCAATCCTGCAACCAAACAAGGACAAGGATGAGACTACCGTACTACAATAAGCTATCTCCCTAGACCTCTAATAACTGCTAAGTCTACTAGCATGCAAAGTTTCTAACAACAGTTATTCCTAACGCACGGCCCACACGTACAGGAGGCCAACCTGCATGCAAGTCTGTGATCTACATGAGACTCACAACTCGTGTAACAACTGTGTCACGGCCAATAAACCTAATGATGCTACATGATAATGGGGTAGTCTCATAAACAAGGTCAATGCAAATACATAAATAAAAATATACCGCGACGACACCGTCGCGCACATTTTATATAACAGTTAAAATATATGAACTAAAGACAGAAATAAAGATGCATGTAACATATGGAATATGAATAACAGTACAATGGCAAGGTATACTTGCCTGGCAAGGAAGCTGCAATATACCAATAACCTGCTCCAGAAGCCGCGCAGAACAAATCCAATATCCTATGTACATATGATATAATACAATAAAATCATTAGTCATTACACTAGTGCACACACAATAATATTTACACGGGACTCAGGGGGTATACTAGAGGTAACACTAGTCATCTAACACGGTCAATTATGCGTTGAATTACGCGGGATCTCATCTTCAAGTGTTGTACACAATCAGACAGTCGACTGATAGGTGTCTAAGCCAGTACGTTAATGTACACAAGGTGGACAATTCACAAGTACTTAGGGTCAACATGGTCAAGGTGAGTACGGGATAGTCCACGGTATCCTAGGGTCGTACAGTCTGAATATTTAGTCATAATTATCAATTAGCATTTACTTACATATATTCATATAACTATATAATAATATAACCATCAATTTATTTACATAATTATTGGAATACATATAGTAATTACGTACATAAATATATATACCAAACTGAATAATATTTGCGTACATGTAAATGTACGAACGCGCGTTGGGTTCTCCGACTCAGGGTCTGATGTAAACTAACCGTGGTGGCTAAATACTAACGTCCTACTGGAACACTGTCAGAGAATGTACTCGTTTGGGGTCCTGCTGCTGGTATGAATCAGAGTCCAAGTCACAGTCCAAATAGCCTATGTATTACAAATTTATCACGTCAAAAGATAATTTATTTTAATTTATTTAATTCTAGAATAATTACTCTAAAATTCTATTTTAATCTTATTATTCTGATTTTTATGTTAATTCCTAAATTTTGTCCAAAGAAACTGAATTTTATCAACTCGAGACTCATGGCACTCAAATCGAGGCGATCTGTTGACCGAAAAGTCAACCGACACAAACTCAATTCATGCATAATTTTCTGTATATTTAAGCGTCAAAACCATGCTGGAATTTACGGCTTGTCCGAATTCAAATTCGTTTGAAAATTATGGCACATACAAATTTTGTATTGTGCACCGATGGTTAAATTCTAACCTAGAAGTTCTACAAAATTAACATTATATAAATACTTCAAATTAAATTCTTGTAAAAACACATGTCAATTATCTAGACATTAGCTTTCCGAAACTTCAAACGGTTCATGATTCTGATTCCTGGTTCTCCCGAAATCGCGAAAACATCGAAACACGTCTATTTTTTGACATGCTGTGCTCTACGAATTTTCCAGAATTTAATACTCATAATTTCGTAAATAAAATTATATAATCAGAAATCTAACCTCAATATCGTTCTAACACAAAAAATTAGGCCTCATTTGGAGTCCAGAGCTATGCGCAATGGCTTTTGGAAGATGAAGGAACCCTAGATGGTAATTCTACCAAATCTCTCTCTCTAAAAATAATAGGATAATTAGGGTTATTATATTATATATATATAGGGATTGAGTGGCTGAATGAAAGTTGATAGGAGGGTGACACATGTCATGATTTGATTGGATGGTTTTGGTTATATTATTTATTTTTGATTTGCTTTTATCAAAACATTATTTAAGTCGTTTTAAATCTAAATAACTCCAAATAAATATTAAAATAAATCATAAAAATCTGAAAAATTTACAGAAAATATATTTTGAATCCTGAAACCCTAGAAAAATACTTGGAACAATTTTATATTCATAGGTTCCCTACTATAATTAGGAGAAGCTCTAAAAATTAGTTTTACATATTTAAATAAAAATAAATATTAAATTTATTCCAAAAATTCTGAAATAATTCCAGAAAATATATAATAATATTATAAACACTAAAAAAATTATATGGGTCCATTCTATATACCTGGACTTGCACAATAAATTCTAGAAAAATTAGTTATTAGTCTAAATAACTACCAATAAATACTAAAAATATTCAGAAAATTCCCAGAAAATTCTAGAAAATATATTTGACTATTTAGAACCTAAAATAAAATTTTGGGATATTTTTAATTAAGTTTGAATATAAAATAAATTCTTCAAAGTCCTAGAAAATTAGTGTTACTAGTTTTTAATTAACTAAAAGTTATGAAAAAATCCCAATAATCTAAAATAGCCTAAAAATAATTCTAAATAAATATTTATATAAAAAAAATTATTTTCTAATTAACTAAGAGAATACTCTAAATAAATTCAACATCTATAATAATATAATCATATAAAATATACACAAAATACCTATTTTGGGTGAGGGAGTTTACAATCTACCCAACTTAAAACAGTTTCATCCTCGAAATTAAAATAAGGCATAATTTATTAAATCCTTCACATTCGTACATAAGGTACGTCAATCGCAATCTCTTCCAAAAATTTAAATAACAAAATCTATTCAAATCTATCGCGATCACTTCAAAATTAAGATAATCATTGTTCAAATCAAAATTTAACCTATTGTAATCTCTTCTCACTTTTCCAAATCATCAATATCCAAATTTAAATTGAATCCATATAATATCTTCAAGATTTAAATAACCCATATCAAATTTTACCTCACGATCTCCAACTATCATAATCTCCTCTAGAAGTAATTCGAGTCCAATATTATTTCTATTTTCACTTATAATTTTTTTTGTATTCTTCAACTTTTTAAATTCCATTCACATCCTCAATATTTCAAATAGGTAGTCCAACCATCAAATTTTAATTCTTAATTTAAATCATCAAATTAAAAAATAATTTAAATACAGTCCACCAATGTTCAAGTCTAAAATTATATATTTATCCTTCAAATTCAAATTGATAATTTTACTTTCAATACTCAAAAATTTAAATTATGTACTTAAGGTATAAATATTGGGTCCTCAATATCAAGATTTTTAAAATTCATTAATCCTCATCATCTTAGTCATTCTTCTAAAATTCTCAAAATTAAAATGGCTTGAACCTCTCCCAATCTAATCTTACTCGATTACAATCTAAAAGAAATTCCTCTCGAGTTGCCAATGCACTGCTACCCAACTTAGAATTTACCCATCTATCACAGAAGGCTATATACTTTAAGAAAAATATTCCTTAATTTATTTACTCATGTCATTCAATCCTCAAAACTTCAACGCCGATTATATCATATATGATATTTCCTTAATTACGAAAGAATAATCCTCAAGTATGTGATCGGCCTATGGGGTATATCTAGTACTCTCTGTGTATCAAACTTATACCAAGCATGAGATTTCGTCTTTCCGAAATAAGGGAAGACGGAGATCAATAATAAAGAGTTCAAGGGCGAGGTAATAGAATAGAAGTATCGAGATCAAGGCGTTTAAAGAATTCAAATAGGAATTGTCAAAGCAGTTATGGATTGAAGTCCTATTTTGGTAATTCCTATTCACATGCTCGTATTAGTACAGTTATGTAGCCGATACGATACACTTAGACATGACTAGGGCAAGTATATTCGTCTATCAATCATTACATATCTCAATCCACGTAAAGTAGTATTACGAAGGACGAATCAAGCACACTAAGGTTAGCTAGACCTTAATACACTGATTCTGAAATGTATTAGTAGGCGTCCCCAATAATACATATCTCATGATCAAGCTCGATAAAAGAGTAAGCTTGCAAAACTAGGCTATAATAGTAGCATAAGTCAAGGTAGTGCAGCAAATATAAGTACGCTAGATGATGATGAAAGGATGTACAAATTAATTCAAGTTCACAAAACAAAAACAACTAAACAACAATAATAAAAGACTCTACAATCCCTACAGTTATCATACAACCTCCTTGTCTAAGTCGCTAGTCGACCAAATAGGGGCAATGACCTCTAAATTCTATCGTCTGAATAAACACTATCGTCTTTTGCTAGCATGCAATTAATGTCATTCAGTTACACTACCTTGATGGGTCAAGTGGACTATGTGATACTAGGTTGTGAGGCATACTACCCAACTTAAAAGAATTAAACTAATATTGTGACAGTCTTAAGAGGATCCTACAAAATAATCTTGCACATATAAATAAAATAGAAACTCTTTATTAGGGTATATGAGGAAAGATCTTGGTACTTATTAGGGTCTCCTATTGCATTATATAGGTAAGGGTCACCTTAAGTCTTAATCCTAGTGCTCATAGAACATGTGTCAATCTAGGGATAAAAGAGTTACTAGCCGTTAAGGGAAAAGGGATCTAACTCGTATCGAGGTGAGGGTACAAATTACGTGATTTAACACTAAGGGATAATTATCACAATCTAATTGAATAACTCAACTACCAGGTTCTAGCTACAAGGTACACAATTCAAAATTCAAGATTACAATTATGACTATAGCAAACTATATATCCTATCGTAGAGTATAATCACTTGGTCTATGATCAGAGGTGGCAGGTGGCACGAGTTAAAAGATGAAGAAGAGAAAACATGATTAGTCGTCGCACAAATAGCGAGTGCTAGGGTTTCAGAGGAACAAATATATGAAATTAAATGGAGGACTCTAGATAGCATCATGGTTTTCCAAGGAAAAGGGGTATGCTAGTCTCTGTGTTTGAGGTATGATTAGGAAAATATTCTATGCATTGCTCTTGGCTTCCTAAGGTGCTGTCTACTAATAATAAGACAATGATCTAAGTTTTATAGTTCTCCAATACTATCCAATTATGAAGGTTAGGTTCAGTCCTAATGTTCAATATTGGTTCTCCATTGGTTCCTCAATACTAGGGTCAAATATTATGGTAAAACTTCTAACTATCTCTAGTAGTGTCGATACTACTCTCAAGTCATCTTAATACATCAAGGGGTAATGGTATAACAATCTAAAGATAAGGAATTCTAGGTTCAATAGATATTCTAAACTTAGTGGTGTGTCTATATTCTCGTTGTATTCTTAATAGGTGTGCTACTCTAATTATCATCCTAATAACATGGGTTCTTATATTCTAGCAGAAGGCTATATATACTCAAGGAACTTATTAGGAAAGTACAAGAATCAAGCAGGATACAATTGTTCGAATAGAACAGAGAGGAGGAAGATGAATCATAGTCAATTGTGGATGAGATCCTATACTCAAGTCCTAGGTGCAGGCTTGTTCGGTACAGTAATGTAACCGAGACAATATGCTCTCGACCTGCATGGGCTACCACAAAAATATGTCACGCCCTAGTCCCAAAATACGTAGGACTAGGACACGTAAGCATGCCAGCCACATGGATATGGCAACTCTAATATATGGAAACCAAATCCACACGTACACTGTATTATGAATATCAAATCCACAAGTGGTAAAACATATGTTACAAGTCACAGGGTATAATCTAAATCTCATCCACAGAAAATCAAATATAAATAAATAACCAGTACCTATGAAACTAGATCTCAATAATAAGTATCTAAGGATGATAGTTGGATGGAAACAAATCCACTACCAACTCGAATATAAAAGCAATACAATCTAAGTACACCACAATAAACACAATATAAGAATACCAGCTATCAATCACGGGCTCGAAGAGAAGACATCCTCGAAGCATCTACAACCATCCAAATCTGCGCTCCTGCAAATACTCAAGAACAGATACACCTGGCAGCGGACCAGGTCCTCAGAGGGACATAACAAGATACTTAAACACATGCCAATAAAGTACTGAAATAAATATCCAATGGGTCGCCTAACCATCTATGTGAATGCAGTTAACAACTTTCTAACAAGTGAGCTATCTGGCTGAGAACTGGGATTGACATGACTCTCTCGGAGAACCAGGGGCCTCAAAGACATGTCGTCTTTTGAACGGCAGAGGCCCGCCAAGTAGTAAAGGGGTCATCCCCGCCCGTATCTCCAGCGGAGCTTCCGGGTTACAGAAGAAAAAGTGTAAAGGAGCTCAAATGCGGTACTTGTTGTTCTCCCCACCCCATGCTCTAAGCATGTCACATCCATGACACGATTTGGTTTATAGCCTATTCTTAGTACCCTAGCCCAATCCTGCAACCAAACAAGGACAAGGACAAGGATGGGACCACCGTACTACAATAAGCTATGTCCCTAGACCTCTAATAACTGCTAAGTCTACTAGCATGCAAAGTTTCTAACAACAGTTATTCCTAACGCACGGCCCACACGTACAGGAGGCCAACCTGCACGCAAGTCCGTGATCTACATGAGACTCACAACTCGTGTAACAACTGTGTCACGGCCAATAAACCTAATGATGCTACATGATAATGGGGTAGTCTCATAAACAAGGTCAATGCAAATACATAAATAAAAATATACCGCGACGACACCGTCGCGCGCATTTTATATAACAGTTAAAATATATGAACTAAAGACAGAAATAAAGATGCATGCAACATATGGAATATGAATAACAGTACAATGGCAAGGTATACTTGCCTGGCAAGGAAGCTGCAATGTACCAATAACCTGCTCCAGAAGTCGCGCAGAACAAATCCAATACCCTATGTACATATGTTATAATACAATAAAATCATTAGTCATTACACTAGTGCACACACAACAATATTTACACGGGACTCAGGGGGTATACTAGAGGTAACACTAGTCATCTAACACGGTCAATTACGCGTTGAATTACGCGGGATCTCATCTTCAAGTGTTGTACACAATCAGACAGTCGACTGACAGGTGCCTAAGCCAGTATGTTAATGTACGCAAGGCGGACAATTCACAAGTGCTTAGGGTCAACATGGTCAAGGTGAGTACGGGATAGTCCACGGTATCCTAGGGTCGTACAGTCTGAATATTTAGTCATAATTATCAATTAGCATTTACTTACATATATTCATATAACTATATAATAATATAACCATCAATTTATTTACATAATTATTGGAATACATATAGTAATTACGTACATAAATATATATACCAAACTGAATAATATTTGCGTACATGTAAATGTACGAACGCGCGTTGGGTTCTTCGACTCAGGGTCTGATGTAAACTAACCGTGGTGGCTAAATACTAACGTCCTACTGGAACACAGTCAGAGAATGTACTCGTCTGGGGTCCTGCTGCTGTCAATACCCCATTTATAGAGCAGGATATTTTTTTTATTTTTAATTTGGTTAATTACGTATTATTTATAATTAATTATATTTATATTTAATTAATGATTGTATTATATTTTTATTGATTGTTTTAGGATTTTGGCTAGCCTGGACCCATGTCAGATCCTAGTGGACCCATGTCCGACCCAGCCCACACCCCTGTAAGACTTATTTTTGGGTTTAGAATATTTATTATATTTTTAGTGGGTTAGTTGGAGAGATTTGGAGCTAGTTTGAGTGCTTTTGGAACCCGGAACCCGAAACCAAGTCAAATAGGGGCGTTTTGGGAATTTAGAAACTTGTGTAACCCTTTTTATGTGCTTTGGCCGACCCATTCAGCCCTCCCCCACCCGTGGACAGCAGCCCTCTCCCCCCTCTTTTCATTCCACTCTTCTTCTTCACTTCTTCTTCTTCTCCACTTCTTCTTTCTTCTTCCTTCTTCTTCAAGGTGAGTTTTTCTCCATTTTTCTTCCTTCCCTCTTCCATTTTTTCTACTTACTTGAACCCTAACCTTGCATTTTTCCCCAACCTAGGTGGATAGAGCTTAGATTTGGTGTTGGAGCTAGATTTGGGAGCTTGGAAGCTTGATTTGGAGGATTTGGAGCATTTTGGAGACTTTGGCTTGGGATTCCGACTTCCAAGAGGTAAACCCTAATTTTCCCCCTTGTAATTATTTTTATATAGTGTAATTAATAGTTTAGAACCTTCCTAGACCCTTAGGCTACCCGTGGGAGGAAGTTGGAACTAGTTTGGTAGTGTTTGGAGACTTTAACACTAGGTTTTGTGTCAATTTCGGATGGAATCCGAATTTGGCCCAATTTTGGGTGCTACCCTAGGTTAGACGGACCTAGGTAGACGTTGTCGGGTGTCTTGAGGGTGAGTGCGTGTCTCTGTTCGGACACGGGAAGCCGCGTCGCGGAGAAACGGGCATTTCGGGCGAATTTGGGGCTTTTCATCGTCGCCGATTCTAAGTGTGTGCGCGTTTCCGCCACGGACCTAGAATCTATGTGGGAGCACTTTTTCTAGGATCTAGGCATCGTTTAGAGCACGTGGATAAATTTTGGGCCGATTCCGAGTTCGTTTGGTGTGTGTTTCAGGAGGTTTTCCGAGGCGCGCACCACGTGTTCGTCGAAATGACCGAACGGCCATTTCGACTTGGTTTCCTTGTTTCGGGCTTGTACGCGCGTTGGGTTAGTATCGGGGAGTGTGTGCTAGAGTTTTCGAGTTATATTTTATATATTTTAGGGTGTTGGTGAGTGTCGGGGTCGTTGGGCGTGAGTGGGGCGTGTTGTTGTGTGTTGTAGTTGAGTGGTGTTGTGTCTCTCTATATATTTATAAGTGTCTCTATATATATATATATATATATATATATATATATATATATATATATATATATATATATATATATATGTGTGTGTGTGTTTATGTATATATATTTATATATATATGTGTGTATTTATATCTAAGTGCTTGTGTATGTATATGCCTACGTGTATATATATATATATATATATATATATATATATATATATATATATATATATATATGTAGATGTGTGAGAGTGTGTGTGTGAGTGTGTTGATATGTATATATATATATATATATATATGTGTGTATGTGTTTATAGATATATATATATGATTATGAGTTTGTGTATATATGTATATATATTTTTATATATATGTATGAGTGTTTGTGTGTGTGTGGTTGTGTGTTTGTGAGAGTGTGTGCTAGTGTGTGTGAGAGAGTGTGTGAGGGTGTGTGAGAGTGAGTGTGTGAGTGAGGATATATAGATATATATATTTGTGTTTGAGTGTGTATAGGTATAGATATATATAGATATATTAGTGTATATATATATAGATATATGTGTGTAAATATATAGATATGTGTTTGTGTATAATTATATGAGTGTGTGTGTGTTTATATGTGTTAATATGTGTGTATAAGTATATATGTTAGTTAGTGTGTATATATATATATATATGTATATATGTGTGTGTGTCCTTGTGTTTGTGTGTGCGTTTGTGTGTGTGTGGCCGCGGCAGCGAAGCGCACAGCCGCTGCAGCAGCCAGCAGAGCGAGGCAGCGCCGCGGCAGCAGCTCGCTCGAGCAAGGCAGCGCCGCGGCAATAGCTCGCTCGAGCGGCAGCACGCCGCGGCAGCAGCAGCAACAGCACAGCAGGCTGCAGCAGAGCGCGCGGGCGCAGCAGCTCCGCGGCAGCAGCTCGCTGCAGCGCGGCCTGCAGCAGCAGCATCAGCAGGCAGCAGGCACCGCGGCCGCGCCGCGGCAGCGCTGCGGCAGCAGTTCGCTCGAGCGCAGCTCCAGCGGTCAGCGCAGCGGCGTTTGTGCAGCGCGAGCGCATTTCAGCCGTGCGCGCGCGCGAGCTTGTTTATCCCTCCCCCTTTTTTTTATGTGTATGAGTGTATATATATAGAGAGATGTATATATGTATAAATAGATAGGTAGATATTAGATAGCTAAGTAGTTAGATAGATGCATAGATAGATAAATAGATATATGATAGATAGATGGATAATAGGTAGTTAAATAGATACGTATATAGATAGATAGATTAATAGGTAGATGGATAGATAGAAGGATTGATAAATAGTTTGATAGATAGATAGATAAGTAAATGGATAGATAACTAGATCTATAGTTAGATAGATATTAGAGATTATTGATAGATAGACATATAGATAGATAGGTAATAGAAAGATAGATAGATATATAGTTATATAGCTAGCTAGATAGATAGATATCTATAGATAGGTAAATAGGTAGATTAATAGATAGATAATTAGATAGATAGTTAGATAGGTAAATACTAGATATAGATAACTAGTTAGATAGATAACTAGATAGGTAGATGGATAGGTAGAGGGATAGCTAGATATATAGATCTATATGTATAGGTATATACATATAGCTAGGTAGATAGTTTAGATATCTAGATATAGAGATACATATATATTTATGAGGAGGGTAAGATAAGGTAAGGTAAGGTAAGGTAAGGTAAGGTAAGGTATGTAGATACCTAGGTATATGCCTATATGTATTAGATATATGTATTAGATATATGTATTTTAGCCTAGATTATAGCTAGATATATATGTTTATGCATAGTTAGTTAGCTAGAGGGGTAGTCGGGTTGAGTTTAGAGAGGTATCTCAATACCTTGAGATACCAAGGTATCTCAATACCTTGAGATAACCAAGGTATTGAGTTTCGAGCGGGGTATTTGAGCAATAGCCTAGGAATAGTATTGGAGTGATTTTTATATGCTTATGTGTATATATTTACGCGTGCTAGGATAGGTTTTAGAGGGTATAGGCGGGGTATATAGCGTAGGTGGAGGTATCGGATACCGAGGGTATCCCGGTAACTTAAGGAGGCGAGTTTGTGAGTTTTCTAGCTTAATGACCTCGGTTTGACCTAGAATTTCAGGAGCACCCTAGTTTGACCCAGACTTGACCGTAGTTGACTCGGTTGACCGTCAAAGTCAACTTTTGACCTAGTTTTGACCTAGAGTTGACTTTTTGGACATAGAGTTGACGTTTTGACCCAGATTTCACCGGTTTGACCCGTTTGACCTAGAACGACCCTAGAAGCCTATTTTTAGTTATTTTATATATGTTTAACTCATTAGAACCCTGTTTAATCTTGCTTTTCGCATTAGTTCCTTGCGACACCGGTTCGGATCACCAGTTGCTCAGGACGTCAGGCGAGTACATTCTCTGATAGTTTTTATTATCTGATGATTATTATGATTCAGCTTCTAGTATAGTATCATCTGATTATTCTGGCACAACACGGGACACTGACTGATATTTCTGGATTCATTTACTTGCGACACGTACATTTCATATTTTTGGCCTCTATTCTGGAATCACTACAGGCATCATTCATGTTCAGGCTGGACTCATCTTGATTTACGTGTCGGGTCTTGGATTCACTTGTATTAGTCGGGGCGGGGAAATACTCGAGTAGACATGTAAACATTCCTATCTGGCATCATCAGGAATCACTCCCTCTGGTCTAATCTAGAATGATAGCAGCCGCGCACCCAGTGCGCGGTGAGCCATACTTACCCCTAGCCGTTTACATGTCGAAACAAGTATTTCAAAGACACCGAGTTCATTCTTTATAGTCTGGACTCACTTGCATTCTTGTTGGTCTCACTTACATGTTTCTGGACTTGACTCACTACATATTTTTTATGCTGGACTCACTACATGTTCTTGTGCACGGACTTGATCTTAGCTTAGATTTCCTGTATCTTGCAGTTATTACTATCTTGCTCTGATATCCATGCATCTTTACCTTTATGCACCAGTGATTTATATATATTTCTTGTTTCATACTTGCTTCATTCTTCTTGCTACTTGCTATAACTGTTTTATAGTTTTTATCATTTAAATGGAACTGTTGTTAGAGATGTACTTGCTCCAGTCCTGACTGAACATATTTTTCAGAGTATCCGGAGGAGTGGTGTCCGACGTTTTTTGGACCTGAGCCTGTCGATGGTGCAGACAGGGACCCTCTAGTTTAGGGGTGAGTTCCGGGTTGGTAGCCGGGATCACTAGGACCTTGTTGTTATTTTTATTAGCTTTTAGCACCGGATTTGTCTCCGATTTTGGATTGAGACCTTGTTTGTATATTATTTTGGATGATGTTGTATTGTTGTATATTTATTGATGTTGTGGTTGTTGTAGTAGTTGTTGTTGGTTAGACTTTGGAGTTGTTAGCCTTCTCTGTTATCTTATCGTGCTTAGATTCATGATTGAGTATATCGTGATTATCATTATGATATTGCTCCTCCATTTGGAGTTGAGATCTTGACAGGTTTATATATTGATTGCGTGGTTGCCCTCCTTTTGGAGAGGTCATGGCAGATTTTTTGTGAGTTATCTAGATAGTTGACCTAGACAGCGTTCTACCACCGATGCTGCGGCGTAGGCTGGACGTACCCACGACTCATGCCCGATTTTCTGGGTGCGGGTCGTGACAGCTGCTGGTATGAATCAGAGTCCAAGTCACAGTCCAAATAGCCTATGTATTACAAATTTATCACGTCAAAAGATAATTTATTTTAATTTATTTAATTCTAGAATAATTACTCTAAAATCCTATTTTAATCTTATTATTCTGATTTTTATGTTAATTCCTAAATTTTGTCCAAAGAAACTGAATTTTATCAACTCGAGACTCATGGCACACAAATCGTGACGATCTGTTGACCAAAAAGTCAACCGACACAAACTCAACTTTTATGCATGATTTCCTGTATATTTCAGCGTCAAAAACATGCTAGAATTTACGGCTCGTCCGAATTCAAATTCGTTTGGGAATTATGGCACATACAAATTTTGTATTGTGCACCGATGGTTAAATTCTAACCTAGAAGTTCTACAGAATAAAAGTATATAAATAATTCGAATTAAATTCTAGTAAAAACAAATATCAATTACCTAGACATTAGCTTTCCGAAACTTTAAACGGTTCATGATTCTGATTTCTGGTTCTCCCGGAATCGCGAAAATATCGAAACACGCCTATTTTTGGATATGCTGTGCTCTACGAAATTTTCAGAATTTAATACTCATAATTTCATAAATTAAATTATATAATCAGAAAGCTAACCTCAATATCGTTCTAACACAAAAAACTAGGCCTCATTTGGAGTCCGGAGCTATGCGCAATGGCTTCTGGAAGATGAAGGAACACTAGATGACAATTCTACAAATTCTCGCTCTCTAAAAATAATGGGATAATTAGGGTTATTATATTATATATATATAGGGATTGAGCGGCTGAATGAAAGTTGATAGGAGGGTGACACATGTCATGATTTGATTGGATGATTTTGGTTATATTATTTGTTTTTGATTTGCCTTTATCAAAACATTATTTAAGTCATTTTAAATCTAAATAACTCCAAATAAATATTAAAATAAATCATAAAAATCTAAAAAATTTACAGAAAATATATTTTGAATCCTGAAACCCTAGAAAAATACTTGGAATAATTTTATATTCATAGGTTCCCTACTATAATTAGGAGAAGCTCTAAAAATTAGTTTTACATATTTAAATAAAAATAAATATTAAATTTATTCCAAAAATTCTGAAATAATTCCAGAAAATATATAATAATATTATAAACACTAAAAAAATTATATGGGTCCATTCTATATACCCGGACTTGAACAATAAATTCTAGAAAAATTAGTTATTAGTCTAAATAACTACCAATAAATACTAAAAATATTCAGAAAATTCCCAGAAAATTCTAGAAAATATATTTGACTATTCAGAACCTAAAATAAAATTTTGGGATATTTTTAATTAAGTTTGAACATAAAATAAACTCTTCAAAGTCCTAGAAAATTAGTGTTACTAGTTTTTAATTAACTAAAAATTATGAAAAAATCCCAATAATCTAAAATAGCCTAAAAATAATTCTAAATAAATATTTATATAAAAAAAATTTATTTTCTAATTAACTAAGAGAATACTCTAAATAAATTTAACATCTATAATAATATAATAATATAAAATATACACAAAATACCTATTTTGGGTGAGGGAGTTTACAAATGGACTATCATAGTGTGATGGATTCAATCATTGCCCTTGTTTGGTTGTAGGGTTGGATCTTTGTGCTAGGGTATGCCATGGACCTACACTACGGCGCATAACTAATATATATTATATTTTATTGCTTGGGTTTTGTTCTTCTTTCGTGCTTCCTTTGTGGTGCTAACTATTTGGGGTCTAACCCCACTATTTTTGCATGTCCAGGTTCTGAGCCATCACTCGAGGATCCAGCATACTTTCCTCCGACTCATAGTGCATACCAGGAATATGGCCGTCGAGGATAATGAGTGGGTTCCTTTATTCACTGCTTGTCTTTTGTAAATTATATATTTTTTGGACGTTTAGCCAACTGGCACCTGTTAGCCGGGAAATCTGGACACTAGTTTCTTACATGACTGTATATATTAAGACTGCAACTAACTCACTATCATGTATACTTGATCTTGCATCTGACACATCTTTCTGCATCGCCAGATATCTAAAGAATATTCTGATGTTGCATTTGGGATGCCTTACTGCTTATTCTGAAGTTTCTATATTATTGCTTCTTGTCTGAATGTTTGCGACATAGAAGTTCTTGATCCTAGGAGACTTGATTATAGCATGCACCCCCTTGTCTGGTTACAGCCGTGATCACCGTACAACGTATAGTATCTTGTACGGGATAGCTGGCCATGTCCGTCTCCGTATTTTGGAACTAGGGTGTGATAAGGTTTTAGTGGTGGCCCATGCAAGTCCGTATTCTGCGGACTTGTGGGGTGTCATGGTCATAGGAGTCTCAATCAAACATGATTCTTCTTGAAATTCTGAATTCATCCTCTTCAATACTCAGCTTAAAATTTCCCAGATTGATTGCTTACTTGTTCCTTCTCGTCATGTACTTGATGTTTTTGTTATCTTCTTTAGGGTTTTCCCTCCTCCATATATTGTACCAACAAGAGAGGTAGAGTTTCTAGTGGAACGAAGTCTTATAAAACCCCAGCCAAGGATCCAAGTTGGGCCCATGATAAATATGACAGAGCAGCAGGCATCAGGTATTCTCGTACCTCTCGTAGTATCTGCAGCACTAGATACACCGGCCTTGCTAGATATTATCTGGGGAATGTTGGCTGCCCAATAATATCAGATGGTAGTTCAGGACCAGCAATATCAAGAACAACAATGTCAACAGTTTCAACAACAAGAACAGAATATCATGTTGAACCAAGGATTGCAGACGACCATGGGACGAGGCGGAAGAGTAGATTTTGGGGCACCTGTTAGGTTTTGCTGACCGAATCCTAGATATTTCGATGGCACAAAGGACGCCATTACGACAGATGATTAGCTTCAGGATATTGAGACCATTTTGGTAGCAGCTAAAGTTTTGGCTGAGGAACATGTTGACTTGGTTCGCTTGCAGCTGCAGGATCTTGTAAGAGATTGGTGGCCATGATGGAGATAGGAGTGAGACTTCCTATTTTATGGGACGATTTCAGAACCCGATTCAGGGTAAAGTACTTTGGAATTGTGGCTCAGTGCGAGCTACACCAGATATTTACCAATCTCAAGCGGGCTGGAAGGACAATAGATGGTTACGTGACAGAGTTTTGCCGACTGAGCAGATTTGCTCAAACCAAGGTGGCGACAAAGTTGGAGAGAGAAATGAGGTTTCAACAGGGACTTCACTTGGAGATCTTACTTATGATACAGGTGCATCGCTACCAGACCTTTGAGGCAGTATTAATAGCGGCTAAGAGGGTTGATCCTACCTCTCAGAGGATGGAAGCAAGAAGAGTAGACCGGAATAGGCCTCATAGACAGAGTAACGAGAGAGGACCAGTACCGCAGATGGCAGCACCATCCTCTGGCATTCAAATCCATGATATAACACAAAGGAGGCCTGTGACCTCGACAGTGATAGCGCATACTCGACAGCAACAGTCGAGGAAGCAGCAGCAACAACAACAACGACGGGAAGGGCCGATGGGTTATACATATTATGGTAAGGGAATTTATACTCGGGATATTTGTCGGGAAGCTAATAGGCTATGCTTGAGATGTGGAAGCCTCAATCGTAAAATTGTTACTTGTCCATTAATACAGAGACCGGGAGGGCCAGTCTAACAGTTTCCTGCATTGCCAGCTCCAATGGCAGTGCAACAAGGAGGACCAATAATAGCGGTACAACTTGTAGCTCAGCGTCCATTGCCGACACATGCTCAATTATACCGACAATAGCAGCAGCGGGATCAGCAGAGACCGCAACAATAACACCAAGGAAGAAAGCAGCAGGAAGATAAATGAGGACAAGGGCATGCGTTCACTTTATCTCTGGAAGAACCTACGGCGTCAGGTGACATGGTGGCAGGTAATATTCTTGTTACATCTTTTCCTACCATAACATTAATTGATTCGGGAGCATCGTACTCATTTATATCTGCACAATATACGACACGTATTGGATTGAAGTTTGAGGTATTGCCAGAGAGGCTGAATATACCCACTGGAAATGGGATCGTAGGAGTTAGTAGAGTATGCTTAGCATTTCCTGTCATTGTATCTGGGCATTTATTACCTGCAAATTTGATCGAGTTCCCTATGGGCAACATTGACGTTATCTTAGGCATGGACTGGTTGAGAGAGTCATACGACGATAGACTATCATGAGGGTCGAGTGTTGTTTAGAGTACATGGTCTAGAGGAGTTTGTCCTTAGCAGAATAGCCGAAGACCGGTATAAAAAGGGAATCGCAACAATAGCGACGGAAGAGAACCCGATACCCAAAATAGTTGAAGAATTCATGGACGTCTTTTTCGACGAGCTTCACGGATTACCCCCAATTAAAGAAGTATAGTTCTGTATAGAGTTGATGCCAGAAGTAGAACCAATATCCCAGAAGGTATACCTAATATCACCATCAGAGCTTGATCAGTTATATCGACACATGAAAGAACTGAAGGCATAGAATTTTATTCGAACCAGTGGATCACCGTAGGGAGAATCAGTGGTATTGGTGAAGAAGAAGGATGGATCAATACGGTTGTGCATAGATTTCAAGCGATTGAATACGGTAATAGTGAAGAACAAGTATCCATTTTCAAGGATTGATGATTTGTTTGACCAATTAAACGGAGCAAGAGTCTTCTACAAGATATATCTACGATTAGAATATCATCAGGTGCGAGTTTTGGTATAGGATAAACCGAAGACAATATTTAGGTCACGATATGGGCATTACGAATTCTTAGTTATGCCATTCAGATTGACTAATTCTCCAGCGGTATTCATGGATTTGATGAAACTTATTTTCATGCCATACTTAGACCAATTTATGGTAGTATTTATCGATGACATTAATGTGTATTCTCGTAATGTGGAGGAGCATGAAGAATATCTCAGGATAATATTGTAAACCTTGAGGAGCTCCAGTTTTATTGTGAAGCTTAGTAAGTGTAATTTTTGGCTAGATCATATATCCTTTCTTGGGCACATTATTTCTGGAGCAGGAGTGTCAGTTGATCCCAAGAAGGTAGATGCAGTAGAGAACATGCCAGTTCTGAAAATAGTGGCAGAGTTGCGTAGTTTTCTGGGCTTGGCAGGATACTATAGAAGATTTGTGTCAGACTTTGCTAAGATCTCAGCACCTTTGACTCGGTTGGCGTACAAGGAAGTTAAATTTGTGTGGTCAGCAGAGTGCCAGATAGCCTTTGAAGAGTGGAATAAGAAGTTGATATCTGCCCCGATCCTTACTCTTCCAGCAGGCTCCTAAGGATTCACAGTGTATTATGCTGCATCTGGAAAGGGGCTTAGATGTGTTTTGATGCAGCAAGGGAGAGTAATAGTATATGCTTCTCGGCAGCTCAGAAATCACGAGAAGAACTATCCAACTCACGATTTGGAGTTAGCAGCAGTAGTGTTTGTGCTTAAGGTATGGAGGCACTACTTATATGGCGATCGGGTGGAGATCTTTACAGATCATAAGAGTTTGAAATATGTATTCACACAGAAGGACTTAAACATGAGACAGAGGAGGTGGCTGGAGTTTTTGAAATTCTTTGACGTGGAACTTAATACCATCCAGGCAAGGGTAATGTAGTAGCTGATGCACTTAGTAGAAGATGTAGAGAATTCATGTTGACCACTCAGAAGTACATTCTAAAAGACTGACATGAGATAGAAATCGAGATAGTACTTCCATAGGATGTAGGAGTTCTGACTAGTCTACAGATCTAGTCAACTTTAGTGGATAGAATCAAGATAGCTAAGGCAGAGGACCCAAAGATTCAGAAGCTACGCGCAGAATATGAGTCCGATCTTCGGGAGGAGTTGACGATTCATGCGGATGGAACGCTAAGGTTTAGGAACCGTCTTTGTGTGCCAAGTGGAGATATCCGACTGGAAGTGATGACCTAGGCACATAGTTTTCAGTATTCTATTCATCCCGGAGGCACGAAGATGTACCATAATATCAAGCAATATTTAAGTAAAATAGGATAAAAAAGAGAGCTTGGTTCATTTCACGATGTCTCGTATGTCAGCAAGTAAAGACAGAACATTAAAGACCGACAGGATTATTGTAGCTGCTTCCTATTCCAGAGTGAAAGTGGGAACACATCACCATAGATTTTATGACTGGTTTACCTAGATCCCCGACTAGTCAAGATGCAGTTTGGGTGATAGTGGATCAACTCACAAAAGTGGCACATTTTCCCCCCTTTAGAGTAGGACAGTCTACAGAGCAGTTGGCATATTTGTATATGCGACAGATTATGAGGCAACATGGCATACTAGTAAGCATAGTGTCCGACCGAGATACAAGGTTCACTTCTTATTTTTGGAGAAGCTTGCATGAGAGATTGAGTACCAGGTTAAGATTCAGGATTGCGTACCATCCCCAGACAAATAGAAAATTAGAGAGGACCATCCAGACCCTGGAGGATATGTTATGAGCCTGTACCCTAGACTTTGGTGGATCTTGGAAGAATCTCCTTCACTTAGTAGAATTCTCGTACAACAACAGTTATCAGACCAATATTCAGATGGTACCCTTCAAGGCACTATACGGCAGGAAGTGTATATCACCGTTGGCATGGGACAACATTGGTGAGCGGAAGATGTTAGACCCCGAAATGATCACGCAGACAGCAGAAGTCGTCACACAGATCAGAGAGCGACATTGGGTTGCACAGGATCGACATCGTCACTGGGCAGACCAACATCGTAGGTCTTTAGAGTTTCGTGTCGACGACCACGTATTCTTGGAAACTTTGCCAACCCATGGAGTTATTAGCTTCGGGGTCCGTGGGAATCTTAGTTCGTGATACATTGGGTCATTTGACATTCTCTATAGGGTGGGCGATGTGGCTTATCGTCTTTCCTTTCCACCTTCGCTACATGAGGTATACGATATATTTTATGTATCTCAGTTGCGTAGGTATGTTCCAGATCTGAGTCATATCCTTGATCACTCTGAATTAGTCGTTATTACCGACTTAACCTACGAGGATCAACCCGTATCCATCATGGACCAAAGGGAGAAGGTACTCAAGAACCGGACTATTTTTTTGTCTGAGTTGCCTGGGGCCATCACACTCTTGGAGAATCACGTAGGAGAGTGATAACGATATACGGTCTCGGTACCCGCACCTATTCGATTCGGAAGTTATATTCTACCTTATGCCTTCGTATCTTAGATTCCGTGATCTGGCGATCACCTATGTGTTATGATGTTATTGCTTGCATATGTAGATTGCTTATAGTTATTTGTTGCTTGTCGTGATATCTCTAGCTAGCCTTGAGTTTGAATTTTGAGGACATAAATTTTCTAAGGTGGGTAGAGATATCCGCCCCCTTTCCCGGCGCACATTTTGGTATATTTCTCCTTGGCGCACTTTGGCTCACAATGGTTGCTAGCCCGGCCATTGTTTAGATCGGACCCGAGAGTTGTGGAGAGAGTGGGATTGGTTGGGTTGGTGGCATGTGTGGCTTAGATGGGTTTGAGTGATCTATTGGTCCATATCTCAAATTTAAACCTATATATATTCCCTTCTCTCTCTTTGTGCTCATTATCTTTCCTTTCCATTTTTTGTCTCCCTCCTTAGACAAGTACATCTTGCACAAGAAGAAAACAAGAGATTTATGCATATTTTTTAGTTCTTAAAGATTCTAATTTATTTCTAGCTCATATTGTTGGGACTGAGCATCCCTTTATCTTAAATATTTATTGTTCTTGATTTTTTTGGTTGAAATTGCAAGGATCTGTGTTTGGGTCTATAGGTTCACTTTTATTTTCCTGGGGTTTGACCCTAAACTTTGTGTTTTAAAAAACTAATTAGTTCATAGTGCAGAGCTCCATATTTTATGTAACTTTACTTTTGGCCGTGTTTGATTTCGTGTCCAGCTAGTTCAGACTGAAACTTGATACAATACGTATACCAAAATGGCTGACTGGAGAAGAAAATGGTGTTCTGTAAAGAGTATGCAAGATAACCATTTGGCATAGAAATACATACGTTTCACTTTAGGTACATTGGTGTGCGGTCTCAATTCTTCGTGCGTAATAATCATACTGCACTCAGTTTCCTGGCAAAAGTGCGCTTGTCACACCCCTTAAGTCAGTGGCGCACGTTTGAGAGAAAAACTCAGTTGGCGCACTTTGTGCATTTTTAATCAAGTTCTCCCTGGAAAACATAGACAAAGTGGGCCACAGTCAGTCAGCGCACTTTTTTTGTATTTGGCAATCTGGCATACTTTTTCTATGTTTAGTTAGTGGCACACTTTTCTTACGTTGGTCTATCCACGCACTTTCGTCCCTCTTCGTTTCCTTAAGGATGAAGCATTGGTTGGGTGGTTTCTCGATTTTTGTGTTCTTGATTTGTGTGTTCCTCGACTGACGAGTTTTTCGACAGTCGAGCTTTGACCTTGGATTGTGTGTTTTGTCTTTTAGCTTATTGCTCGTGCACTTTCTTTGAAAGCACACCATATTTTTTTTCTTGCCTGCACACTTTTGTCAAGTACATCATGTTGGTTAACTTGACAAAGTGCGCCACCCATTTATAGCTCGCGCATTTTCTTACGAAATTGTGCCAACCTTGTTTCTGTGAGTTTGTGCACCAACCTTGTTTCTGTGAGTTTGTGCACCTATATTGTTTCGGTGAGGTTGTGTGCCTAATCTCCATGCATACAATTTCATGCCTTGTAATCCTTAGTGACCCTATGCGCATACGTAGTATTTTTATTATGTGATCTCTTATCCTTTTTATAATGTTCTTATCATCCTCTATGTAGTTGATACTGGTATTGCTTGTATTTTGATTCTAAGGAAAAATGGACTTAGAAACTAGACCTCATAGTAGACATGACCATGTGCTTGATTGGCTTCATACATGGCATGAATATGTGTTGGACTTGAGATTTTTTCGGTGAACTAGACTAAGTGAATAGTGACTAACCAGCTATGTGCATGACATAACCTTTATGTTATAATGTGATCAAGATATTCATGACCCAAGGATAATTGGTAATTAGACTAGAATACTGTATCCATGCTTATACGATTATTGCCTGATAAAGTTCTTATTCTAATGTGCACTAAGGTGCGACATATCGTGTTACGTGTTAAACGGATTATATTTAGGATGTACATCGAATATGCCTCTAAATTCCTGAATGCATGATACTATAAATATACAATTTTATCCAGCACGTACATGATATGCGAGTCAAATACCAAAGAGTGGCTAGGATTTTGATTTATTGAATATTACATACGCGCTCGGGTGAATCCAGATTGAACTTCCATGGATTTGTATTTAGCGTGCCCGTACTTTGTATGACATCTTAAGGAAAATTCTCATGTGGCCATGCCTTGAGATTTTTGAACACAATATATAGGGTTAATTAAGCAATTAAAATTAGTAGTAATATGGAGAGGAAACAGTATCCCGAGATCATGCCAATGAACCTTCCCACGGAGACTCAATCTAAGTGCTTTGTGGGATGGCCACCACAGATACTGTATATCATCAGTCTTAGTGGAGTGCAGTATATGACTTATTTTAATATGCCGAGCTATTGTTTTACTATAAAAATATTGAACCGCTAATACCATATTTTTAATGCAGTGGCCCTTAGGGGTACTTGTGCATCTCATGAAATACCTGTATATTTATCTATTGGCAATGTTAGCTCATGTTCGGCAATAGCGTGATCTAAGGATACCTATTATGCATTATTTTGAGATAGTCGCAGACTCCACAAATAGCAAACCATACAAGTGTTTGGCCAATTTTATTAATTGGACTTGATTGTGATTATATTATTCTGTTCATAGCCTAGGGAAATGGACTATCATAGTGTGATGGATTTAACCCTTGTCCATGTTTGGTTGTAGTATTGGGACTTTGTGCTAGAATTTGCCATGGACCTACACTACGACGCATAATTATTATATATATTATATTTTATTGCTTGGGTTTTGTGATACTTGCTATTTGGGGTCTAACTTAATGGTTTGCATGGTCAGGTTCTGAGCCAGCACCCGAGGATCCAGCGTACTTTCTTTTGACTCATGGCGCGTACCAGTAAAATGGCCGTCGAGGATAACGAGTGGGTTCCTTTATTCACTATATGTAAACTATATTATTTTGGACGTTTAGCCAACAGACACCTGTTAGCCGGCAAATATGGATACTAGCTCCTTACATGACTGTATATATTCAGTCTGCAGCTGACTCACTGTCATGTATACTTGATCTTGCATCTGGAATATTTTTCTGTATCACCAAATCTCTAAAGAACATTCTAATGTTGCGTTTGGGACGCCTTAATGCTTATTCTGAATTATTTTATATTATTGCTTCTTGTTTGAATGATTGAGACATAGAAGTTCTTGATCCTGGGAGACTTGATTGTAGCAAGCACCCCCTTGCCTGGTTACATCCGTGGTCGTCGTATAACATATAGTAGCTTGTATGGGATAGTTGGCCATATTTTTTACCATATTTTGGTACTAGGCATGACAAAATTTTAGTGGTGTCCCATGCAGGTCCGTGATCTGCGAACTTTTGGGGTTTCATGGTCATAGGAGTCTCAATCAAACACGATTCTTCTTGAAATTCTGAATTTGTCCTCTTCAATATTCAGCTTAAAAAATTTCAGATTGGTTGCTTCCTTGTTATGTCTCGTATTGTAATTGATGTTTCTTGTTCGCTTATTTAGGGTTTCCCCCTCCTCCAGATATTGCAGCAACAAGAGGCAGAGTTTCCAGTGGAACGAAGTCCTGTAGAACCCCAGCCAAGGATCCAAGTCCTGTTCTGCAGACTTGTGGGGTGTCATGGTCATAAAAGTTTTTGACCCTAGGAGACTTGATTATAGCATGTACCCCCTTGTCTGGTTATAGCCGTGATCGTCGTACGACATATAGTACCATGTACGGGATAGCTGGCCATGCCCATCTCCGTATTTTGGTACTGGGACGTGATAGAAAGTCATTGCTGGATGATAAATCAAAAGATCTTAAATGATAGCCGTTTCAGGCTGATAGATCAAAGGTTCTTTTTTCAAGAGGAAAAAAAAAATCTATTTTCATCTATTTAAAAAAATCATAAAAGATTAGATCATTACAAAAAATTATATTATTCTTATTTGTATTTTAGAGAATGATCACGCGATCGTAAGCTTTCGTGTGGTAGGGTTATAGAATGATAACGTGTTATAGTCTAGAAAAGGAAGGGGTTCTTTCGGAACTCTGACAGAAGAAGAGAAGAAAGAGGAAGAGGAAGAGGAAGAGGAAGAGAGTAATCAATGTTTACTCATATGAACAAGTAACCCTATAGTGGATATAATTCTAATTTTATATTCAAAGTCATAATTGGTTACAACTAATAACAAGGAGGTCGATTGAGATCTCAATCAACAAATAGTTATAACTTAACTACAACAGGGATGAGTTATTAATAGTTTTAATCTTTTGCTACTTTTATTTTCATTTGATTGTTATATACAAAGTAATTTTTTTGGTTTTTTTTTGTGTTTGGATCTATTAAAATCCATGACACTACAGTAGGAATAACTGTAAGGATTAATATCAATATCCAACACATAAAATATTCTTTTTTATGGACTAGGAATTGGATTTGTAGCATGCGTCAAAAGATATATATAAAAATAAATTGTACAACCCAATGACATGACTGACTATCTAGATGAGAATACAAATGGCACACTATACACTCATCTGGTAAGTAGCTGTTTAGTTCACTGATTTAGAGCATCGAAGTGGTCAAAATATGGATTTGGATTCACTTCACGTATTTGGTTGGTAGATTTATAGACAATATTTACTGTGATTTGACATGAACAATAAATCTGTCTGCTATGAATTAGAGTTTTGATATCATTCGTGCGTTTGGTTGGAGACCACTTCCTCTCTATTTTAACCAAAAAAAACTATTCATGTTACTTAAATAAAAAGTTACACTTTCCAAACACCAAATTTTAAGTTTTTACACGTCTAACCACCACTTATTCAAAGCACAAAAATGAAAGATTTTTCACTTCACTTCACAATGCGTACGCAAAATATTAATTTATGGATTTTCTACTTCGCCGTACTTCGAGGAACCAAACACCCTTAAATGAAAAATTAAATGTAAAACTTGATAGAATTTGAAGCCTCATATGCGAGGGATTGAAGTTACCAACTACACCAATCCATAACTACGCCAATCTATAGGATTCTATTTTCTTAAATTTAAATACACCACTATGGATTCTCTAAGGTGATATTTTGTTTCCAGATTTGGAACCTGGAAGTGGCCAAAATTTAAATTTTTGACCACATTAAGTGTTTGGTTGGAGGATTTCCAGACAAAATTTATTGTGATTAGATATGAACAATAAAGCTTGTCTGCCATGAAATCGAAGTTTTGACATCGAAATTTTTTTTTACGAACTAGAACGTTGTCACGCCCGAGAACCAGAATAGTGGAGAGTAATTTCATTCATTCAAGTTCCATGCATTTGGCTAAGGGGTGCATGTGCAGATTCAGTCATGTGTCCAATAAGATAGCTGCATGCTGACTTGGAGCGAGAAGTCCAGGCTGCCTGCTAAGCGGGGTGCATGAAACTTCTTCATCCTAGAATATCAAGTTTCAGCCATGGAAAAGTTCCAAGTCTGAAACTTGTTTTCTCCATGAAATCCTCATTTCAAGTCCGAATCCAGCAAAGTAAAGTTCAAAATTGCAAGAACTCGAGTGCTCATCAACATAAAACTACTAGTTTTGGAAAATATCAAGTTTTAAAAGATCAAAACCAAGTAAAATCATAAACACCCAAAAACTTAGAATTCAGATCTACTCCTACCAAGGCATCAAAACCGAAAATAACAAGAAGTAAACATGTAGAGAAACTCATTGAGAAAAATATAGAGAAAATAAAATGCAAGGAAGCTAAATAAATGCAATATAGAAAGTTCTTTCTCATTGGCAAGATGTACTTGCCTAAACCCACTACTAAACTACTACTACTACTACTACTACTACTACTACTACTACTACTACTACTACTACTTCTGCTACTACTACTTCTACTACTACTACTAGTACTGCTACTACTACTGCTACTACTACTACTACTACTACTACTACTACTACTACTACTACTACCAAAGACAAGCTCACGACTGGGGCTAGGGTTCGGCCAAGGAGAGGAGAGGAGAAGAAAATGAAGAAAGAGAAGGAAATAAAGAAGAATAAGGAGGAAAAGAAATGTAAGGCTATATATCTCAAAGGATGACTAGCACTATAAACAATTCTAGAAATTATATGAAAGCAGCTAAAAAAATCGATAAATTATACGGGAAGCAATATTCAGCTATACACACATATACTAGATAAAATACAATAATACTAAAATAGTAATACGAATCGCACAACTCTCGCCTCCTTAGAAAAATTTTATCCTCGGAATTTTAACGAGGCACTGGGACTATCAAGGTATCTCTAGAGATCATGCAGGCAATAAAATAAGCAAGACCATACGATTATCAATCACATGATATGAACTACCTAGAATAAGACAAGCATGCACAAGACAAGATCAGGGTACGAGATATACGAACAAATATACCTCACAAGTCAAACAAATATGGGTATCTAGCTCGGATATCATCCTCGCACTCCCAAGTCGACTCCCTTGGTGAGTGATGCCCACAAGCAACTCAAACTAAACGAATGGCCCGGTTCTTGAGAATCTTCTCTCTCCGGTCTAAAATAGATACATGTCTTTCCTTATATAAAAGGTTGGTACCAACAACCAATTCTGAATGATCTAGGACATGACTCGTATCCGGTATATACCGTCGTAACTGGGATACATAAAAAATATTATGTATCTCACTAAGTGACAGCGGAAGAGAAAGAAGATAGGAAACATCTCCTACTCGCTCGAGAATATCGAACGGACCTATGTACCAAGGACTAAGCTTTTCCCACACACCGAATCAAATGACTCCTCGGGTAGGCAAAATCTGAAGGAATATATGGTCGACGACAGAAAACACAAGAGGCTGTCACGCCCCAGTCCCAAAATACGTAGGACTAGGAATACGTAACATGCTCAGCCATATCTATATGAACTCCAATATATGGAAACCATATACACACGTACGCTGTACATGAATGTTCAATCCATCAGTGATAATATACTGTCACAACAAGTCACGCATAATCTATATCTCATCCACAGCACAAGTAATAAGTAGGAATAAAGGGCTGAATAATATCTGAATATCAAGATGAGTATCAAGTCTGATAGTCGGGTGGAAAGAAATCTACTACAAAACGACTATACTGAAGTAGCAAAAAGATCTCTAAACAGCGATAATAAAATCACAGATACTCCGAGGGTAAGACCTCCCCAGTCTGGTAAGTAGCGTCAGGTCCAGGACCGTACTCCTGCTCATCCATATCTAGAAAGGGACCAGGTCCTCAGAGGGACGTAACAAGATACATAGAAGCATGCCAATAAAGTACTGAAATAAATATCCAATGGGGTCGCCTAACCATCTATGTGAATGCAGTTTGAGAACACCTTTCCAATAGGTGGGCTATCTGGCCATAAAGTATGATTGGCATGAATCTCTCAGAGAATCAGGGGCCTACAAAGCATGTCGTCTTTTGAACGGCAGATGCCGCCAAGTAGTATAGGGTCATCATGACCGCATATCTCCGGTGGAGCATACGGGTTACATATAAGGAAAGTGCAAAGGAGCCCAAATGTCTTACTTGTTGTTCTTTCCATCTCATGCTCTAAGCATGCCATATCCATGATATAATAAAACCTCTAAATAACTGCCTGGTCTACTAGCATACAAAGTTTCTATCAGTGGTCATCCCTAACGCACGGCTCATGCGTACAGGAGGCCAAACCTGTCACGCTGTCCGTGATCTATATGAGACTCACAACTCGTGTAACACTGTGTCACGACAAATGAACCTAATGATGCTCCATAATACTGGGGTGGTCTCATAAAGTAGGTCCAAAAATATACATACATAAACATCTATATAAGCAGAATTAAACATGCATGTATCAGCTGGAATGTAAATAATAGTACGATGGCAAGGTATACTTGCCGAGCAAAAGTTCTGTATAGTATACGTCCAAAACAGTGTTAAGTTTGTTGTAAGAAGAAGTGGGTTAGGGTTTGGAAGTTTGTAATATATATAGAGATAAAGAGGCGGTGGGTGATGAGTCATATGCGGGGAAAGGAAATGAATACATGCGGGGGGGTGAGCTGCTGCTGTTTTTCTTTCATTGGTTTTGGTTTCGGTTGAGGGGAGTTTAGTAATAATAGGTTAAGAGGCGGTGGAATGAGGCGGTGGTGTTGCTGCTGATATTTTTCTTCATACGCGCGGAGAAAGGAATTAAGCGGTAGGGTTATTTTACGCGCGGAGGGGAGAAAGAAAAGTTTGTTTTTGCTACTGCTGCTGGTGATATTTTCTTCTCCTAACGGGTCCGGGTAGGGGTTAAACGGGTAGTGGGTTTAGGATAGAGGGTTTGGGTTTCGGGTTGAGATCCAATAGGAATTTCTTTCTATTTAATTATATATGTATACATATACATAGAAAATTCTAAAAATTATATTGGTGTATATGGTTAAGCTAGCAACTGTCCAAAGGGTCTCCTACATGGAATAAATTAAGAAAAATTTATAATGGCCCCATAAATCCTCTAATTGCACAAACACCTCAAGTAAAAATTAGTAAAAACTATTCCTCTATTTAGCTCATAATTACTAAATAAATTAAATAATACTGTCTTCAGAATTAGCGGTTTTATAGAGGCCGCCGAGGCGAATCGGCCCAATGACGCTGACGATCTTGGGCTACCTTAATATGCTTCTGGACTTGTTTGACTACTTCAACTGTTTGAGCTATCATTTCAGGATCAAGCAATTGCCTCTCACCAATATCATCACAAGCTACAGGAGATCTTCACTTCCGGCCATATAGTGCCTTCAACAGTGCCATCTGGAGACTTGCTTGGAAACTGTTGTTGAAGGAGAATTCGACCAAGTGCAAATAATCCTCCCATAAACCACCAAAGTCAAGTGTACATAAACGAAGCTTATCTTCTAGAGACTGGATGGTTCGCTATGACTAACCATTTATCTACGAGTGGTAGGATGTAATAAACTTTAGACAGGTACCTAATCTCTCCTGAAGACTTTCCCAAAAATGAGAAGTAAACCTGGAATCTCTATCTGAGACTATGCTAATTGGAACACCATGTAGTCTGACAATCTTTCTCATGTATACCTCAGCTAACGGTTCTATGGACTAGCCAATTCTAAAAGAAAGAAAGTGTGTAACTTTTGTGAGATGATCCACTATTACTCAAATAACATCTCTGCCGGCTGCGGACTTGGGAAGTCCTGATACAAAATTCATGGTAATATCTTCCCACTTTCGCTCCGAAATTGGTCATGGTTGAAGAAGTTATGAAGGTCTCTGATGTTCAGTTTTAACTTGTTGACAGACCAAATATCGAGAGACAAATCGAGCTATTTCTCTCTGCATTCCGTTCTACCAAAAATGCTGACGAATGTCTCTGTACATCTTTGTTCCTCTGGGGTGAACTAAATACTGTGAACTATGAGCTTTTGCCATAATCTCGCGATGAAGGTCTTCACTTGGTACACAAAGTCGATTCTCAAAATAGAAAGTCCTGTCACGGTGAATGCTTTGTTCTGGTCTACATCCTGCCTCACACTCTACTCTGAGATGCTGAAGCTTGACATCTGTTGGTTGTGCTATCTTGATTATTTTTACTATACTGGACTAAACTTGCAGACCAGCCATTAATGCTGGGTTGCCAGGCAATACTATTTATATGCCTATCTCCTGAAGATCTTCTAATATTCTTCGTTGTGTTGTCAAAAAATAGGCTCCTGCTCTCCAGATCAAAGCAACCGCTACGATATTGGCTTTCCCAGGATGATAATAAAGGTCAAGGTCATAGTTTGTCATCAACTCTAGCCATCTTCTCTGCCTCATGTTGAGATCTTTCTGATTAAAGACATACTTTAAACTATTATGATCAGTATAAATCTCTACTCGATCTCCATAGGGGTAATGATTCTAAAGTTTGAGTGCAACGACAATTGCTGCTAACTCTAAGTCATGTGTAGGATAATTCTTCTCATGGTCTCGAAGCAGCTGAGTCGCATAAGTTATAACCTTGCCATGCTGTATAAGAACACATCCCAATCCTCTACCTGACGCATCATAATATACGATAAAACCACCTGTTCCGTTTGGAAGAGTCAAAATATGTGCCGTGATCAACTTCTGTTTGAGCTTCTCGAAAGAGGTTTAAAATTAATCTGTCCAATCAAAACACACATCTTTCCATGTTAGCTGTGTCAAGGGTGCAGAAATTCTAGCAAAGTCTGAAACGAAGCGCCGATAATATCTTTCTAATCCCAGAAAACTGTGAATTTCTGCAAGTGTTTGGGAAACTGGATACGTCTTAACGGCTTCTATCTTTTGGGGATCTACTTCAACTCCACCTTTAGCAATAATATATCCTAAGTATGAAATACGATCAAGCCACAACTCGTTCTTTCTAAACTTGGCATATAACTTGTGCCTCTGAGAGTTTGAAGAATTGTGCGAAGATGTTACTCATGCTCTGCTTCACTTCGACTGTACACCAAGATGTCGTCAATGAATACTATCATGAACTTGTCCAAGTAGGGCATGAAAATACGATTCATGAGATCCATAAATACTGCTAGCGCATTGGTTGCTCCAAAGGGTATTACTAGAAACTCTCAATGTCCATATCTTGATCTGAACACCATCTTGGGTATATTCTACTCCCTGACTCTTATCTGGTGATATCCTGACCGCAAATCAGTCTTGGAAAATACCACTACTCCACTAAGCTGATCGAATAAGTCATCGTTCATTGGCAAGGGATACTTGTTCTTAATGGTTACAGCATTAAGAGAACGATAATCAACACATAATCGTGACATTATATCCTTCTTCTTTACAAGTAGCATTGGGGCTCCCCAAGGCGATCCACTATCACGAATGAATCTCTTGGCTCTCAATTCTTCTATCATCTGGTACAAGACTTCTAACTCTGAAGGCGACATCTTATAGACTCTATCTGATACTGGTGTTGTTCCTGGAAGTAGATCAATGGTAAACTCAATCTCTTTTTCTGGTGGCATGCCTGGAAGTTCTTTCTGGGAATACATACATAGATCTATGACACATCAATACATAAATATATATACAACAATATATATATATATATATATACATACATACATATAAATACACATCACAATGACTAAGAACACAAGAGAAATATATCTAGAAATTAAATTGCACAACACATGGAGTGTATCACACCCGTATCCCACTAGATCTAGGATACGCTTGCAACACGAGTCCACCACACATCCAAATGTACCCCGAAGGACACGAATAAGTCTAATATATTATTTATGAATAATACGAAGACTCAAACATAAATTTACGTGTCCGTGTCAAAATATGACATGCTCAAAGTCCCGTGCCAGAGGAAAAACCCCCAAATCAACACATATCACCAAATTGTTGGGATACGACCTACACGTACACAATTGTGGACACGACACTAGCCCCAAAAACAAAAGCATATGCCAAATTGATCTATAGGACCAATTGACACTCAACAAATGTTAATCTCGGAATTCCCCCAAAATTGAGATAAAAAGTACCATAAATTTCCCAATAGGCCTCCTATGAACACAAAACCAAATCCTATGGGTAGCCTATGCATATGGGTTGATTTTTTATGGTTAAATCTTAGATTTAGAATCTAATTTAAGGGGAAAATTGAATTTTACCTATTGGGAGATGGATTCTCAATGCAACCTCCAAATATGATAAAATTGGCCTCCAACTTGTAGATCCTTGCTCCTCTTTTTAGATCTTTACTTTGTCCTTCTAGATCCTTGCTCCACTAGACTCCAATGGTGATTTTGGAAGGAATTGGGATAAAATTTGGTAGGAAAATGATATGGAAATGAAGGAATTTGGTTGAGGAAAATTCTAGATCTAGTTTGCAAATGAAAAGAGGAGAGAGAAATATTCCCCCCCTCTTTAATAGGCCTGCCCCTTACCCCTTCCTCAAGTCACTATGTAATGTCCATTATACCCCTTGGGGCCTCTCATGAAGAAATAATTAAGGAGGGAAGTTTCTAGTCTAACGGTTTAATTAAATTAATCCTCCTCCTAATCAATGGGCTTTCTAAATGGGCTCAATTCTAACAATTAATACATGTTGGTCCATGAGTCTAAACTAAACTAGTTAGGTCCACTAACACAAGTCCAAAATAATTAACTAACATCTAATAACAATTAAATAATACAACAATAATTATTTATCAAGCACAATATTTAATTAATTATAAAATTACTAAAATATCCATTCCTCAAAAATGTGGTAGTGACAAGTACCCTCCTTAAAATAATTTCGTACTCGAAATTCAAAGATGAAAACTACCCCCAGAAAATAACAGAACATAGCAAATGAACATAACTAAAGAACATAACTAATTATGAAAGAACGTACCTCAAGGCACAAACAAATATGGATAAGGCTCTCGTATTTCATCCTCTCTCTCCCAGGTAGACTCCCCCGGAGAGTGATGCCTCCATACGACGCGTACCAAAGAAATAGTCTGGTTCCTCAGCACCTTCTCTCTCTGATCCAGAATTCCAACTGGCTGCTCTGGATAGCTAAGAGTAGAGCCCACATCTATCTCCGAGTGATCCAATACATGACTAGGATCTGCCATGTACCGTCTCAACTGCGATATGTGAAACACGTTGAGCACTCCCTCTAATTCAGTTGGCAAGTCCAGTCTAAAAGCAACTGCACCGACCCTTTCTAGAATAGTGAAAGGTCCGATGAATCGCGGACTAAGCTTTCCGCCTCTACCGAAGCGAATTATGCCTCGTGTCGGAGAAATTCTCAGAAATACCAAACTACCCACCTAGAATAAAACACAACCTTAAGAACTTAATCTATAACAAACAACTAATAATAATCACAAAATAAAAATCTAAACTATACCTAAAACTCCAAAGGTCTACGGTGGCTATCGGCCCAATGCCGCTGTTTGTCATGTGCCACACGAAGTCTGTCTCTGATCAACTGAACCTTCTCCGTTATATCTACAATCATCTCTGGTCCAAGCAAAACTCTCTCTCCAATATTGTCCCATGAGAAGGGAGTACGACATCTCCGACCGTACAGAGCTTCAAAATGTGACATCTCTATACTAGCCTGGTAACTGTTGTTGTAAGCAAACTCTACCAAATGGAGAGGGTCCTCCCAAGAACCTCCGAAATCTAGTACACAAGTGTGCAATATATTCTCGAGAGTCTGAATAGTTCTCTCTGACTGCCCATCTGTCTGGGGATGATATGCAGTACTGAACTTGAGCTGAGTGTCCAAACTATCCTGCAAACTCCTCCAGAAATGATAAGTGAAACGACTATCCCGATCCGAGACTATGATGACGGAAACTCCATGTATCCTGACGATCTGCCTCACATACATCTCTGCCAGCTTCTCCGTAGACAAACCCACCTTGAGAGGCAAAAAGTGGCCGACTTGGTCAACCTATCAACGATGACCCAAATCGCGTCTTTCCCTCCTGGAGATCGTGGAAGTCCGGACACAAAATCCATAGTAATATGTTCCCACTTCCACTCTGGAATGGATAACGGCTGAAGTAAACATCATGGCCTCTGTCTCTCGGCTTTCACCTGCTGGCACACTAAGCATCTGGATACAAACTGTGCCACTTTCCTCTTCATGCCATACCACCACACACTCTCTCGCATATCTTGATACATCTTGTTGGCACCTGGATGCATGAAATACTGAGAGCAATGTGCTTTCTGCAACAGCTCCTCATGCAGCTTCGCACTAGGCACATACAATCTAACTCCATGCTACAAATAACCATCCTCAGCAATGGTGAAATCATCCTCCAATCTTGCTCTTACCTGATCTCTGATGCTCCTCAGAGATGCATCCTCATACTGTGATGTCTTGATCTTTTCCATCAATTCTGAATGTATCTACAATCCCCATATCTGCATCGCACAACCAGGAAGTACCACCTCAATGCCCAAGCTCTCCAAGTCCTCCAACAAATATTGATCCTACGTCAAGACCATAGCTACCGGATGCCTGCTCAAGGCATCGGCAACTATATTAGCTTTCCCAGGATGATACTGCAAAGATATATCAAAGTCCTTCATCAGTTCCAACCATGGACGCTGCCTCATGTTCAACTCCTTCTGCGTGAAAACGTACTTCAAGCTCTTGTGATCTGTGAAGATCTCCACACGCTCTCCGTACAAATAATATTTCCATAACTTCAGGGCGAAGATGACTGCTGTCAACTCCAAATCATGGGTAGGATAGTTCTTCTCATAAGGACGCAATTGCCTGGATGCATAGACAATCACTTTCCTATTCTGCTGAAGAACACAACCCAAACCTTTCCCTGATGCATCACTATAAATAGTAAAATATCCAGACCCTGATGGCAACGTCAAAATAGGAGCAGACGTCAAGCTTTTCTTCAATTCCTCAAAAGCAACCTGGCAATCCTCCGTCTAAACAAACTTTACATCCTTCCTGGTGAGTCTGGTCATCTTCTTAACAATCCTCAAAAAAACTTGTACAAACTTCCTGTAGTAGCCTGTCAATCCCAAGAAACGCCTGATCTCTGCTACCGAACTCGGGGTCTTCCAAGATTCTACTGCTGCGATCTTCTTCGGATCCACTGAAAAACCATCACTAGTCACAACATGCCCCAAGAACTCCACATTGTCTAGGAAGAACTCACACTTGGACAGCTTCCCATATAGCTTCTCCTTCCTCAGCACATCCAACACAATCCTCAAATTCTCCTCGTGCTCCTCCGGTTTCTTCGAGTATATGAGTATGTCGTTGATGAATACCACCACGAACTTGTCAAGGTACTGATGGAACACCTTGTTCATCAAGTTCATAAATAACGTCGGTGCATTAGTCAACCCAAATGGCATCACCATAAACTCGTACTGACCATACCGAGTTCTAAAAGTAGTCTTCGGTATGTCCACCGGCTTCACCTTCACCTAGTGGTAGCCTGATCTCAAATCTATCTTTGAAAATACCTTGGCACCACTCAACTGATCGAACAGATCATCAATCCATGGCAAAGGGTACTTATTCTTGATAGTGAGATTATTCAATGCCCTTTAAACAATGCACATGCGCATGATATATCCTTCTTCGGTACAAACAATACCGGTGCTCCCCACGGTGAAGAACTCGATCTGATAAACCCCTTATCCTGCGATTCATCCACCTGCTTCTTCAGCTCGACCAGCTCGCTGTTGTTTACTCTATAGACATGTTACAAAATTGGTTCTGCACCTGGCACCAAGTCTATAGAGAATTCAACATCTCGATCTGGCGGCAATCCTAGCAATTCCTCAGGAAACACATCCAAGAACGCTGCTATCAACGGATACGGCAACTCCATGTCTTCCACCAAAGCTCCACAAATAATGCCTTCTCCCTGTTCTGCAGCTCCTCTAACAAACTCAAACTCTGGCTCTCCCGACGGACCAAACAAAACTCTACCTCCTCTACAATATATGCTAGCATGGTGCCTACTCAACCAATCTATCCCGAGTATAATGTCGTAGCTCAGAAATGGCATTACAAGTATACACGCACTCAACTCCCGGCCTCCTAGAGTAACTCTCCGATCCTTGCAAATATCATTAACCAGGATAATGCTTCCCCTGGTCATGATCTTGCAAGTCCTAAGCAAAGACTTATTCTACCAAACCATGCTTCAGAGCAAAAGAAACAGATACAAAACTATGGGAAGCACCACTATCAAACAAAGCTAAAGCTGAAATAGAATCAAGAAGAATAGAACCTGCGATTACATCTCCGGTTGGTTCGTCCTCCTCGACGTTCATAGCAAACGTTCGTCCCTGATGCATACCTCCCTGCTACTGATGCTGGATATAACGTTGCTGCTGTGTCGGAAGCGGCCCCCTCGGCTGTACTGCAGGTGGTCTCATTTGTGCCCTCGGAGCTGAACCTGCTCCCTGAACTGCACGACGAGGATTGGAAGGACACTCCCTCAGCTTATGCCCTTCAGTACCATAATACAAACAAACTCCTAGCCTCCTCCTGCAAACTCCCGAGATGTGATCGTGCTTCTTGCAGTAATGGCAGGAAGCTTACTGTAACTATCTCTGCTGCTGTGGTGCCTGGTGAAACGGCACCCTAGCTGGAGTCTGGTGCTGTTGTGGCTGCTGGAAAGGCTTGGACTGAAAATGAGGACATTTGACAGATACTGCACTGCTTTTTGCCCCCAGAAAAGAATCACGGTCTCTCTTGGGCTTCAAACCCAACTCTCGCTCAACCTTGCGTGCCTCCGTAAGTATCTCCGAGTATGTCTCATAAAAAGACGAAATGAGGATCTTCACTTCCCAGTTTAGACCCTCACGGAAACGAATAGCTCGAACTTTCGACTCTCTCACCAAATACTCTGAAAATCGTCTCAACCGGTCGAACTCTGCAGCGTACTCCTCCACAGACATGCTCCCCTAAATAAGACTCTCGAACTGCCTCCCCAAGTCTAGCCTGTCTGCCCGAAAGAAGAACTTTTTCTTGAAGAGGTCCTTGAATACCTCCCAAGACTGTCCTGCCTCAACAAGAATCGGCTCATTCCTGAATCAAGTACGGGCGACGTCGAACAGTTGAAGTCCTACCGCCTCAACCTTCAGATCCTCAGAAAGATGAGACACCCTCATAAGATGCTCAATGTCCTCGAGCCAATCATCAGCATAGACGATGTCCTCCGTCCCCTTGAAGACCCTAGGCTCCAGCTTCTTGAAGTCCTGAATGTTGCCTGGCCAAAGCTGAGCAACTTGAGGAACAACCTGTTGCTGGACCAGAACTCGTCTCTCTACTACGGCACGAGCAAGCTGATGAGCACTCTCGATGCCCTGCCGTAAAACGTCGGTCTGCCTCTGATGTGCCTCAGACTGAGCCCTCTGTGCCTCGAGCATCTCATGAAACAGTGTAAACATCTGTGTCGCCTCTGCTGGCACAGAAGGTGGAGGTGGAAGCCCCTCAAATACAGCTGGCACAGTCCTCTGAGTAGGTGGTGGACCTCCGAAAGTAGCTGACACTCCAATCACCAGAGAAGTGACTGGTACAGGCCCTCGGGACGTCGCAGACCTCTCAGAAGCTGCTCTCCCCTGCTGCGATCTAGTCTTAGGTGGCATCCTAAGACAAAGCGAAAGAAAGAATCAATATGGCACATGATATAAGACACTCAAGGAAAGGACAGTTTTAAGAGATCAAGTATCAATATCAAGGGAGAATAGTTGAATGAATCAAAAGAATTTTTCCTAGATGTTATTGAGTATTCCTAGTCTATAGCTTATACCCTATATCCTGACACAGGCTCATAATAATACTCAATTCAGAGCACCACTTCTAATCGTACTAATTGCGACCTCGAATAGACCTGCATGGGTCACCACTAAACACGTGTCATGACCCGCACCTGATGTAGGAATGCAAGTCGGAAATAACGCCCAGCCTAAGCCACAGAATCGGCGGTAGAACGCTATCTGGGTAATCTATCTAGCAATATAATAAACCAAAAATAATAATAATATACTCAATCACAGATCTAAGATGGAAATAAGCACGAATATGATAACATCAATGAGTCTGAAAGAATACTACAAAAATAAGCTGGAGATAAATCCAGTACAAGAATACTAATAAGCTACTAAACTTGGGTCATATGCCTCAGTTGGGATAAGTCCCTCATGAGTCAGGGTCTCTGACTCTAAACCCACAACATCCTGAGGTCCATAATGTGTAGGATACCAGTCCTCAGTGTCATCTGAGAAAAATATATCCAGTCAGGAAAGGAGCAAAGTACATCTCTAACAACAGTTCTAATCAATGATAAAAACTATGTAACAGTAAATAGATGTGAATATACAAGATGCACAATAGATACAAGAGATATACAATAAGAAAATACTGGAATAATACAATAATGAGCAATATGACAATGAACAAAAATACTAATGACTAAGTGTGTGGGTACTAGCTTTAACATGTGATCGGCTTGGGAACATGATACAAGATTTATGGCCTGGCTAATCATACTTGCGGTGTATGATTAACACTATTCAATGAACAAGACTTGATACAAGGAGGCTATGATCGCATATCTACACTACATACTCCCCAACCCCGACTGGTATAGTGGATCCAACTATGGTACGCTATGGCACGGGATTCCCCAAGAAGATAACGACTCTTCCCGAGAATCAGTGTATGTACATGTACAAGATAATCAATGAAACAAGACTTGCACAAGATACACCATATACCAAGGAATAATATCTCATGATGAGATTCGGATATACCAATCCGTGTAACCATCGTGTCAAGAAACATGGATATCTACACTAGATACAATGAATGTCACGCTCCAGTCCTAAAATACACGGGACCAGGCCACGTGGCAATAGCCAGCTAACATGTCTCCGAGGATATCCTAATTTAATGGATCCACGAAGAGTGCTACGCTGTCCTATAATACTAACGGGTACAATATCAGTCAATAACAGGTAATCTAATCTCATCCACAAATAAAGAGCAAGATGTACTGAATAAACTGCTGGAAGACAAACACCAGTCTGAAATATCATAGTACAACATAAAGTAAAAGCAACAAGAATACAATACAACATATGCATAATTTAAATTAGACAGTAAATATGGCAAGGTATCTTGCCTGGGTCCTGAAGCTGTGAATGCCAGAAGCTGGTTTCTGCAGTGTCTTCCGGCTGATCCAAAGGTTCTAAACACAAATATAATATACAATCTAATATCAGATGCTAACATTAATTGCACATGACTACAACGCGTTGCTTGAATATTATTGCAAGTTCACGACTGTTCGAATATCGCGTCACATGTGCGCTTAGCTAAGGTGCACACGTATTCTGTACTCGAACATCCTGAGCCTTGAGACAATAATTTCAAGTTATGGTCTTACCACGATCGTTGTTCTGTGTGAACACATTCCTTGGTTACTATGTTTATTACACGTGGTCTATGTACAGGTTTTAGGGTGGAGATGCAAGTCCTTGGTGTTATGCCTCATGACTTAGGGTTGCTAGTAAATACACAGATTCTAACCCTTATTTATTCATTGATCAAATTGTACATAGTTAGGGTGGTGTCTGATATCAACAATTATAGACACGTCGATACGATGCTACGATATTCACATGAAGAAGTGGGGTTTGATATAGTTACCTCTACGTGGCTTGCTCGGACAAGGTCTGCTCTCGTCGAGGCGTACTCCGGCGAGACTGTAGCAGGCGCGACAGCGGCAGCGATGCACGGGGTCGGGTTGGCGTTGGCCACTGGTCGGCGACGGGGCTGGGTTGGTCGGCTGAAGGGCGACTGTGTATGGGGGCAGCAGTCGGCTGTGTATATGGGGCAGCTGTCGGCTGTGTATGGGCAGCGGTCGGGGTGTATATAGGGGCAGCGGTCGGGGTGTATATGGGGCAGCGGTCGGCTGTGTATAGGGGCAGCGGTCGGGGTGTATATGGGCAGCGGTCGGGGTGTATATGGGGCAGCGGTCGGCTGTGTATAGGCAGCGGTCGGCTGTGTATATGGGCAGCGGGGTGGTGATGGGTTGGTTGTGAAGTCGGAGAAGAGGAGGGGTGGTGCTAGCAAGGGTTCGGCTAGGGTTTGGAGAGGGTGGTGATGGTTTTCTTAGGGTTTCAAGTGAAGGAACTTCATATTTATATATGTAGGGAATTTGTGGGCTGATCTCGGCTTGGGCCTGTCTGGTCTCATTGAGATGGTGCTGGTCCAAAGTGAAAGAGTATAGGTGGGCTTGGTTAAGTGTTGCTTGAGGTGAAATTAGTCTTAATTTAAAAAGGTTTAAATGCAGCGCACTTGACGATCTTTTTACTCGAATAACGTGTAGCTAGGGAGTGACGGAGGGACGAGCATCTAAGGTTATACCATGGTCAGAGGGTACTTGTAATTTCTCACATAAAATCTAATAAAATTTAAATTAAATCCTAGTCTCTTGATTTATTTCAGATTAAACCCTAAATTGGTCGAGGGGGTTTACAATGAACATAGAGGATATCATAAATGAGAAACTATCAGAGAATGTACTCGCTTGAAGTCCAAAGAATAGTCTCACAGATGTCTGATACGGTGCCTCAAAGACCTACATATGGAATATAACATCAATACAAGATTTCGGAAAGAAAATAAGTTAAACTAGTCAACTTCTAGGTCAACAAGCCATCTCTAAGTCAAAAGTCAAACTATGGTCAACTATGGTCAAATATGTCAAACTACCTATTTCTAGGTTACACGAGTCTATCTCAAAGATATTGGTTCCAAACACTAGAGTCTAGGTCATAAAAGCTATATCTTAGGATACTAGGATACCGTATCTCAGGATACGTAAGACAATAGGTAAAGCATCACATATACATATCAAACAAATATTAATTATATAAAATCCTAATTATAACATTAAATGGATACCTTGGTTTCGAACCAACTTGGTATCACAACACTAAACCATAATCTTGATACCCAAACTCAATACCTTGGGTATCCTAAAATACCTTGATACTTACCTTGGTATCTCAAGGTAATATCCAATATCTTGTTTATACTAACTACCCAATAATAAATATATGCTAACAACTAAATATTATAATTATAGAATACAAAACACAATTAGCAATTAGGAACATATTTACATATATATTAATACCATATATATACATATATATAACGATTATAATTAAATATATAATAACTATTCAAAATTGCAGATATGTCGCTAAAGACCCTTGCTGACCGTCACTATAGTTGCTGATACTGCTGCTGATACTGCTGTTTTTGCGACAAAATTCTGCTGCTGTCATTGTTGCTGAACTGCTGTTGTCGTTGTTGCTGCACTGCTGTCGCTGTTGCTGCTGCAGCCGTCGCTACTACTGTTGCTGTTGCTATTTCTGTTGCGGCTGATGTTGTTATTTTTGCTGCTGCTGTCGCTATAGCTGTTGCGTCTGCTGTGCTATGTTGCTGCTGCTGCTGTTATCGTGACAAAGAACTGTCACTAAAGCTGATGTTGCGAATTCCCATCTCTTATATATATATATATATATATAACACAACTAATAATATATATACACACATACTCCTCCACATACATATATATGTACATAATAACTACATATGATATAACATACATATATATATATAGTATCATATATATAACAACACATATACATATACATATATATAATCATACAATAATATATATATATATATATATATATATATATATATATATATATATACTACAATATTAAATAGCTCTTACATTTGTAGAATAATAGCTACATAAATATATATATACACATAGGTAAAATAGATACATAGATCTATGACACATCAATACATAAATATACATACACAATAATATATCTTCATACACGCATATAATTACGCATCACAATGACTAAGAACACAAGAGAAATAGATCTAGAAATTAAATTGCACAACACATAGAGTGTATCACACATGTATCCCACTAGATCTAGGATACGCTTGCGACACGATTCCACCACACATCCAAACGTACCCCGAAGGACATGAGCAAGTCTAATATATTATTTATGAACAATACAAAGACTCAAACACAAATCTACGTATCCGTGTCAAAATATGATATGCTCAAAGTCCCGTGTCGGAGGAAAAACCCCAAATCAATACGTATCACCAAATTGTTGGGATACGACCTATATGTACCTAATTGTGGACACGACACTAGCCCCAAACACACAAGCACATGCCAAATTGATCTGTAGGACCAATTGACAAACACAACAAATGTCAATCTCGGAATTCCCCCAAAATTGACACAAAAAGTACCATAACTTTCTCAATAGGCCTCCTATGAACACAAAACCAAATCCTATGGGTAGCCTATGCATATGGGTTAATTTATCATGGTTAAATCTCAGATTTAGAACCTTATTTAAGGGGAAAACTGAATTTTATCTATTGGAAGATGAATTTCCAATGCAACCTCCAAATGTGATAAAATTGGCCTCCAACTTGTAGATCCTTGATCCTCTATGTAGATCCTTGCTTCCTCCTTCTAGATCCTTGCTCCACTAACCTCCAATGGTGATTTAGGAAGAAATTGGGATGAAATTTTGTAGGGAAATGATATAGAAATGAAGAAATTTGGTTGAGGGAAATTCTAAATCTAGTTTGCAAATAAAAAGAGGAGAGAATTATTTTCACCCCTCTTTAATAGGCCGGCCCCTTACCCCTTCCTCAAGTCACTATGTAATATCCATTATACCCCTTGGGACCTCTCATGAAGAAATAATTAAGGAGGGAAGCTTCTAGTCTAATGGTTTAATTAAATTGATCATCCTCCTAATCATTGTGCCTTCTAAATGGGCTCAATTCTAACAATTAATACATGTTGGTCTATGAGTCTAAACTAAACTAGTAGGTCCACTAACACAAGTCTAAAATAATTAACTAACATCTAACAATAATTAAAAAATACAACAATAATTATTTATCAAGCACAATATTTAATTAATTATAAAATTACTAAAATACCCTTTTCTAGAAAATGTGGTAGTGACACTTACTTCCGACAGACAGCCTCTGGATGGGCGAAGGTCAGTTCAAAGACTGAACAACATTCATCATAAGCGTTGTTAGTGCTAATAAGAAGGTCAAGGTCGCCCGGCTCTTGGGAATCCAAATCCCCATCTCCGATGATAGGGAAAAGTGTCTCAACAACAAAAACAGCAGCAACAGCAACCGCGAGGAAAAAGGAAAGCAATCCCCGGTGGCCAAATTAACTAAGAAGCCCGAGCAAAAGTCGGCTGAGGTTCCAAAGCCCCAAGAGACTTATTCCTTCGAAGAAGACGATGTCATACCCATCTCCGACGAACTGATGAAGGGTGGTAAGCTTCGGTTCCCCGACGTCAAGCATCCTGTAGAGGCAGGCGAGATAAATAACTCGAAGTACTACCACTTTCATCGGTACGTCCACAAGGCAATGTGGGATTGCTATACACTCAAACGGTACATCCAGCACCTGATTGGCACCATGGCCCTTACATTGGACTTCGACGATAAGATAATTGCCGCCAATATGGTGTCCCTTTGGTTTAGTAACTTTTTCATGATGGAAGCCCAGGACAGAGTCATCCGGATCCCGAGGGCAACAATGGAGGTAGTCAATCTTCCACCAGCTCATGACCAAGCAGCCGGGCTGATACCTCTTACTACACCACGTGGTGAGATCATGTAGGTCCACCCAGATCTTGTCCCAGACTTGATGCAGCAAGCAGCGTCTTCCGCTGTCAAGTTTAAAGTACGAAAAACCAAGTCTTGCCATATGGTTTCTCCTACAGCTGAGGAGGCCTGGGCAGGGGCAACCAGGTCGGGCTGTACCTACCAGCGATATTACGAGGCTCTCGACGTCAATATCCTCAAACTACTGTACATGTCATGTCTGATCCGGGTCTATATTAACCCCCACCAGCGGACAAGTCCAAACATAAAGAGGGTCGTTTAGACAAGTTATTATGTAAAGAAATGACTCAGGGACTGAAAAAGCCCTATAACTTTGACGTCTTAGCTCAACTCACCGATACCCCGGCAAAGTTGTCACTGTTTGAGCTTCTCCGACTCTCCAAAGACACCTGAAACGCTCTGAGTAAGGCATTACAAAATGTCGATGCCTACCTGGCGCAAGTCAAGCCGTCAGTAGAGGATCCTATCGTATGCCCCCACTGTAACAATATGACGGAAGCGGTACCCAACATCACGTTTTTGCAACAGGACATGTTGCTAAAAAATAACCGACATGATCGTCCCCTGTATTACACATGGTACATTGGTGCCATCAAGGTGGACCGGATGCACATTGATCCCGGTTCTTCAATCAATATTATTCTGCGGAGTCTGCTTCAGACCTTGGGCATTCTGATGCATCGTCTGGCAGCCACCAATACTGCCATCACTAGCTTCAACGCAGGAAGAAGCTTCCCTTTGGGCAAGATCCACCTGAAATATCAAATTGGCGACTTGAAAACTAAAGGCACTTGCTACGCCATTGACGTGGACGTATCCTACAATGTCCTACTGGGACGACCAGGGATACACGAATACATGATCGTGCCATCAACCCTACACCAATATCTAAAGTACGTGAACGATCATGGCACGGTCAAGACGAAGTTTGCGGATGTTGATCCTTTCAAAGGGATCGAGGCCTAATACTCCGATGCACTCTTGTACAAGTAAGTAAACCAAGATGAAAGTGGCAATGATGCTGACGATGAGGCAGAGGCCGAGACAACACTAGATGAACCCTTGAGAGTATATCTAAAGGCGCACGCTCCTGACACAACATTTTCCCTCATTGTCAAACTACACAGGAAGGCGCCCGAACCTCTGGTCGTTCGCCTTCATAGGCTAAGTCGATCGCCAAAAAAGATTCGGTACCATCCACTACACCCAAACCGCTATTCGTTCGCCTTCATATGTCGAATCGACCACCGAAGGATGCTCCATTACCGCTTACCGCGTCTGAACCTCTAGTAGTATAGTTGCACAAAAAACCTCCAAAGTTGTCGCTCGTACTGGGTTTAGATCTCGGTAAGGACGAGCTGGAGGAGTACGTAGCTTCTCACGCAGACGTCCCTTCTCTCGACGATATAATTTCAGGAGAAAAGATATCTTATTTTATGATTAAAGAGCTATCTTTGAAGTAATCTGGAGTTGCACACATAAGCACGCTGTACTCAATCGAGCACGGTCTGGGCCTACACCTGCAGACACAGGTGACTACCACCCGTGCGGTAAACTGGATTCTCCCCAGCCAAAACTCTTACTTCCTAGTCCCAGGTAGGAAGAGGGGAGACAGATTCATCATCTTTGGCAAGAGTAGAATGCCCTCGATCCTTCATCCCCGAAGAACTAGATCTAGAGCCCTATACTGATAAAATGTCACTCCACCGGTATAGCTCTCAAGCCAAGCACCTTATCCAGAAGATGGGGTACAATCTGAAGGACACTAAGGGCTTAAACTTCGGCAAAGGCCGAAAGCTGCCTCTACGTCTTCCTGTTCCTGCAGGCAAATTCGAGGACTACTACCATATGACTAAGCATGGCTTAGGGTATGTAACATCTCCTAAAACCTTCGAGGGTTCAGATAAAGGAGATGAGATGCACTCTCAATCTTCGCAATCTTCTACTTGGGACTCCGACATCAGTATCGGAGAGATGCTCAAGCAAATATTGTCGGCCAATATGGTGTTAGCTGACCCTGAGGAGGACAACGAGAATCCATCAAACTCTTTAAAGTATAAGTAGAACCGTAGTCCCAACGCCTAGACACACAATGGGAGATATGGTTCGAAAAACGAGAACCTCCGACCGAGGACGTAGTCATAAAAATAAATTTGGGCGACGAATCCTCCCCTAAACCTATCTTTATCAGCAAGAGTCTAACTGATGAGGATCGGTAATCCTTGCTACAGCTTGTCAGAGAATACATTGATGTCTTTGACTGGAGCTACGAAGATATGCCGGGATTGGATCCACAAATCATGGTCCACAAGCTCAACATCACGCTGAACGATAAGCCTGTTAAGCAGCAGCAACGGCAATTTAGGCCGGACATCATGAACGTCATCGAAGCTGAAGTCAATAAACTGATAGTCAGTGGCTTCATCCGCAAGGGACATCATCCGGATTGGGTAGCCAACATCGTGCCCGTCATCAAAAAGAACGAGAAGATTCGAATCTGCATCGACTTCCAAAATTTAAATGCGGCGTGCCCCAAAGACAAGTTTTTCCTTCTGATTAATGATATTATGATCGACAACACTTGTGGCTTCGAGCACATATCCTTCATGGACGAATTCACAGGCTACAATCAAATCAAGATATCTCTTGAATACGAGAAGCATACTTCGTTCAGAACGTCAATAGGAGTTTACTACTACACAGTCATGCCCTTTGGTCTGAAGAATGTAGATTCTACATACCAACGTGTTATGAGCACTATTTTTTGTGAACATCTGCGCAAGACGGTGGAGTATTATATTGATAATAGAGCGGTCAAGAGCCGCTCTAAAGATGATCACCTTCGAGACTTGAGGACTGTGTTCGACCTAATGTGTGAACACCGCCTAAAGATAAATTCTACCAAATCCTTCCTAGGAGTCTCCAACGGCAAATTCCTAGGTTTTATCATCATTTTTTGGGGTATTCACATAGACCCTGATAAAACTAAAGCAATCCTTGAGATAAATCAGCCAAGGAACATCCGGTAACTCTGCGGCCTTCAAGGGAGGCTGGCATACATTAGGAGGTTCATATCAAACCTCTCTGGGCGTTGTCGGCCGTTCACCCAGCTAATGAAGAAAGGTGTCTCTTTTTCTGAATTAAAGAATGCCAACGCGTATTCGACGACATCAATGGATACCTATCAAATCCTTTAGTACTGGTAGCCCCGATCTTGGGAAAGCCTTTCCTGCTTTATGTACGCGTGATGAATCACTCCTTCAGTGCTCTATTAGCCCAGAATAGTGATGCAGGCCACGACCACGCCATCTATTATCTCAAATGGATAATGGTTGGCACGGATCATAGGTACACCCCCGTCGAGAAGGAATTCCTTGCTCTAGTATTTGTTGTCCAGAAGACTCGGCATTACGTGGCTAGACAGACCATTGATGTGATCTCGCGAGTCAATCATCTCATAGTTCTCATGACCAAACCGAGGGTGCTCAGTTCCCGCCTAGCTACCTGGGTGATACAACAGCCTCTATACGACATGATGTTTATCCCACAGAAAGCTATCAAGGGTCAAGCACTAGCCGACTTCCTGACAGTACATCCGATGCCAAAAACTGTCACTACCACATTTCCAGATAAGGGCATTTGGGATAATTTCACTATTTGGAATAATTATGTGTTTAATTAATCTGCTGAGTTTTTAAAACTATTTATTTGTTGTTGGTTGTGTTGGTTTAGGTCAAACCCTAGAAGTCAGTATGGCTAACCCTAGTTGAAAACCCAATTCTAGTGAAACCCTAGAATTCAAACTTTAGGTTTGGACCTCAAACCCTAGAATGACTAAACCTTAGTGAATTAGGTTCTTCATGACCTAACCTGGGGGTTTAACCTAAAAACTATGCATTGAAACCCTAAAACCTAGTTTATTATAAAAGGGAACCCTCTCTTCCTTCATGTAGAAAGGAGAAACCCTAGCCTCCATCAAGAAAACCAATTCCCCACCTCCAGATTTTGGAATCCAGACCTAGGAGATCCCTTTTCCTCCTCCAAAGCAAAGAGAAGGAAGGGGTTGGGTCAAGAAGCCTTGGAGAAGAAGAACCTCCATTGAAGAAGCCATCTCCCTAGGTAAAACCCTATTTTTATTCATTTTATTTCTGTTTTTTCTGTTGTTCATGCCCATTAGAAAACCTACCATATTATATGGATCTCGATTTCGTAGGTCCTACATGAAGACCTAGGTAATTCTAGGGTTTAGGTGCCCCAACGTTGGATTTCCCCAATTTTGTGAACCCTGACCCTAGGTGTTTGCATTAGACTGATTTCATCCTCCAACGAGAAGGGTTGGATCTCGATTTTAGGGTTGATTTAGGGGCATTCACTGTACAGTAGGTATATGGGTATTTTCCTGTACAGTCGGGTGTGTACTGTGTGCACAGTCGGGTTATTGTGTATGTGTGTTTGGTTCCTGTCCAATTTGAGTTTTGTGCACTGTGTATTCAGTGTATCCAGATATCTGTGGGTGTATTATCTCTGAAAACCAATGTGTAGCTGGGTATTCCCATCTAGTGTATCAGCATATATGTGTATAAGAGAACTTATGTATCAGTGTGTGTGGAATGTTTCCCAGGTTCAATAGAATATTACCTGTGTGTTGGGTAGATAATCTAGTGTATAGGTATTTGAATTGCCTGTGTGGTGAGTGTACCTAGTAAACCTAGGTGACAGCGTGCCTGAAGATGTGTGTTTGGGGGAGTAGTTCCCTGTATAGAGTACCTGAGTGTGCTAGATACCCTGTGTCTATGTGGAACTGTGTGTGTGTGTGTCAGTTAATCTATTAAATTCTGTGGTGCAGTGAGAATCCTGTGTGAAGCTGTGCCAAGATAGTGTGTGTGTCTCAGATTTTTCCCAGAAATCTCAGTGTGTGAGTGAGGTGCATTTTGTTCCAGTATTTGAACTGTGTAGTCTGACTGTGTTCTCAGTAAGGGAAACAGTGTGTGTGTGTGTGTGAGCAATATGTAGTGTGTATCCTAGAACCTAGTGTCTAGAGTACCAGTGAGCTGTGCCTGTGTGTGTTGTTCATATGGGTTTATTTGGCTGTGATCAGTATCCCTATAGTGTGTGAGTGTAAACCTGTGTCAGTATAAATGTGTACCTGTGTATTAGATACCTGAGAGTGTGAAATTTGTGTGTATGAGTTCCTGGTTTCAGTTTATGTTCCTGTGTGTGTGGGTGTTTAACAGTGTGGGTATCAGTTTTGTCTCAGAATTCTGTGTGTGTGTGAGTTAGAACCTGTATAAATTCACGGTATTAGTTCCTGTGTGTTTCCAGTAAGGGGGAAAACAGCCTGTGTGTAACTGTGTATTTCCTAGTGTGTGAATACATGTGTGTTTATCCCTGTGAGTGCAGTGTTTCTGTGTGTCAGTTCAGTGTGTGTGTGCATATGTTTTTAATTTGGCTGAGTATCGGTAGGATCCTAGAATTAGGCATTGTGGGTTGTATCAGTAGGAATTAGGTTAATGTGCAGTTGTGGGAGTGTATCAGAGAAGTGAGCAGTGTGTGTGTGCAGTGAACCCATATCAGTGCAGTTTTTGTACTGTGGCAGTAAGGTACCAGTGTGTCTCCCTGTGTCAGTGAGCAGTGAGTGTAGGTGTACCAATACCTGAGTGTATACTATGTGAACTATGAGTGTCTGTGTACATAAAACCAGTGTGAGAGCCTATGTGCATCAATAACCAGTGAGTGTGAGAATACCTGTATGTGTAATGTTCCTCTGTATTAAATTGTGTTAGTGTCAACCTGTGTGTAGCTATGTATGTCTCTGTGTGTAGCTAGGTGTGTCTGTGTGTGAGCAGTAATTCAGTTCAGTATGTAGTCTTGTGTCTCAGTGTCTATGTATTAGGTATTACTTAATACATAGACACTGCAGACACCAAGACTACATACTTGAACTGAATTACTGCTCACACACAATAAGTATGTCTATGACAGTTAAGACATAAGTGTTAGTTATTATAGACCAATGTGTATAGAGTATTATATTACTTATATTATTTTCATTAGTTAGTGACCCTAGAGACTAATTAACTAGTTTTGGACCTAAACCTTAATGTGGACCTAGTTTATCTAGGATAACCTAGTACTGAACAGTAAACCACAGAATTGACCTAGAGGCCTCGCTTTTTAATTAATTAAGCATGTTAATTCCTTTAAATTCAGTATCTGACATTATATTCCACAAATAGGTCATTGTGATCCCACTTTGGACATCGATCCTCACCCTTTGCTCAGGACCACAGGCGAGTACATTCTCTGACAGATTTTATTGTTGATTATTTCTATAATTCAGTTGTATTACATACTTGATTCCGACACTATGGATACATGGGTTAGCACTCTAGATCCCCATCATGAGGAGTCATGATTGGAATCCATCGTGCTAGCTGGGGGATGGGGAACTATTAGTAGATTATGTGATCATATCCAAACATTTACATGCATCATAGCTCACCCCACTTCTCACGTCGGGTGCGGCCTGACCATTTACATGCATCATAGCTGTTATATATGATTAGCCTGACCACTACATGCATCATAGCTAACCATATGGTTAGCCTGACCTACAAGAATCATAGCTAATCATATATAACCAGCCTGATCTAGTCCCAAGCCGATCACATAATAAACTGATAATTCAAACACTTAGCTAGATGTTTATTCTTTATTCAGATTCACTTGTTCTAGCATTCACTACTTATTGCTCTAGCATTCACTATTTACTGTTCATTGCTAGATGCTCTATATTGCCTATTCATTTCTCCAGTACTTCACATTTTCAGCATATATTCTCATCTTGTATTTCTTACACTATTTATAGTTTTGTCAATTTAATGAAACGGCTGTTAGTGCTTGTGCTTCGCTCCAATCCTGACTGGATAACATTTTTCAGAGGACCTGAAGAACTTGTGCCCCACTCATTACGGCCCAGGTTCAGAGGGAGATTTCACTCCGAAAATCCTAGAGGAGTTGCCCATCCTAGAGGAGACCTTACCTGCCAATTCTTAGATTATTTTTCTGCATTTATTGTTCTAGACTGAGACTGAGTTGTATTTATTATTTTGTGACTTTGTGAGGTCATCTAGACCCAAGATTTGAGTTGGACTTATTGTGGTTGGTTTATATTAGAACTCTTTTCCATTCTCTTCGTGCCATTATTTCTTATAGCTTGTGATTGAGTATATTTATAGAACTGTGGATTATTATCATTGTCCTCCGTACGGAGTTGAGACTATTGACAGGATATATATTATATGTTGAGACCTAGACAGTATTCTACCGCCGATGCTGCGGCGTAGGCTGGACGTACCCACGACTCATGCCCAAATTCCGGGTACGGGTCGTGACACATTTTTAGTGGTGGTCCATGCAGGTCCAGTCCTAGATTCGCATTAGAGTGATATCGTAGTGGTGCTCGCTTAGAGTATTACTATGAGCCTGTTTTAGGAAATAGGAATTAGGCCGAGGATATGCTCAATCATAATTAGGAATTTCTGATTCTTATAATACTACTCTTAATGATTTTTCCTTTAGAAATTTACTGTCCTTCCTTGATGATATCGTATCTATTACCTTAATCGATTCCTTTCGCGCTGTCCTCAGGATGCCGGCGAGGACCAGATCGCAGGATCAGCAGCAGCCTCCGAGGCAGATCCAGCAGGCTTGTCACTTCTGTAAGAAGCCAGGTCACCTTTGGAAGAGCTGTAGGATGAGGCGAGGACTTTGTTTGTACTGTGGTACTGCGGGACATCAAGTGAGGGGTTGTCTTCGAGCTCCTTATCTTCCCAACCAGTGCGCAGATCCAAATCAAAGAAGTCCAGTTAAGCCACATGTGGGACCGCATATGGCTCATCATCAGCAGCACCAGACACCAGTTCGAGGACACATCCAGCAGCAACAGCCACAGAGACAGACTCGGCCCACTATCCAGTGTGTGTATTGCAGGAAGATGGGACATACCAGAGACATCTGCAGGAAGAGGTTGGGCACATGTCTGTTCTGCGGATCGACGACACATCAGCTGAGGGATTATCCTACCATACAGACTCGCCCAGGTCAGGGTGGAGCAGCCGCCCAGAGAGGACCAGACAGGGTACCTGCCATACCAGGAGGCCAACAACAGAGAGGACCTCCACTTCCACCGCAACAGCAGATGTTTGCTCAGCACCGGCAGCAAAGAGGTGCACCCCAGGGGCGATACGCCATAGCAGTCGAGGAGGTCGAACCAGCAGGAGACTTGATCACAGGTTCAGTTCTTCTCGATTGTATTCCCGTATTTACCTTATTCGACTCTGGCGCTTCCCATAGTCTTGTGTCTGTATCTTGCACTTCGACATCATTTAGAGACAGAACCATTAACTAGGAATTGCAAGATCACGACTGGTGGAGGTATTATCCTAGTCCGTGATCACTGCAATGACCAAAGGGTGTCAGTAGGAGGCCGAGAGTTGAGCGTGAGCTTACTCGTCGTGCCACTTCTGGGGTACGATATTGTACTCGGAATGGACTGGTTGAGTAGGCATCATGCTACTATAGATTGTTATAGAGGCAGAGTATTATTTTGACCACCAGGAGAGCCGGAATTCGAGGTCGCCAGAGGAGCAGTAGAGCAGAGCAGGATGCTCAATCACAATTATTGAGAGATTCCTGGGACGACCCTTGAGAATCTCATCATGAATTCTAATTTAATTCCTTTTTCCTTGTTTTCGTCTGTTCTCGCTTGTTGATATTGAGTTTGATCCTTGTTGATCAGTTGTTAAATTTAATTCTTGGTATCGTTGTTGAGTGGACTTTTATATCAAGATGAATTTTTACGGGCTAAATTTATGGTATCATCTGATGACATATATTGATGAGGACAGTGAGAAAGGTAAAACGTCTACTTTGGTTATGGAACCTAGAGTTTATCGCAGCCATACTAGTTGTTGTGACGAGAACGTAGGAACCTGACTAGGATGTACATACTGTAGTTATGAAACTTAGAATCTCTCGCAGCCATACCGGTTGGCGTGGCAAGGATTCTAGATGACATAATTATAGGGTTGCATACCTTAGTTACAGAACATGTCATTTATCGCACCTATGCTTACTAGCGTGGCGAGGATTCTGAGTGTCATAATTTCTGACAGACGTGTATGATTATCAGGTTGTATCTTAAATTGGTTCTTAAAGTATCATCTCGGTTAACCCACAGAAGATCGAGGCAGTGGAGTCATGGGCTACCCCCAGTACGGTAGCTGAGATCAGGAGTTTTTTCGGGCTATCAGGATACTACAGGAGGTTTGTACAAGACTTCTCCAGGATTGCAGCGCCGATGACCAGACTGACTAGGAAGGATGTGGATTTTGTCTGGACGGAGGATTGCCAGGCCGCATTTGATGAGCTGAAGAAGAGGTTGACGACAGCTCCAGTTTTGACATTGCCAGCAGGGACAGGTGGTTTCACCATCTACAGTGATGCTTCAGGGAAGAGTCTAGGATGTGTTCTTCAGCAGCACGGAAAGGTAATTGCCTATGCTTCCAGGCAGTTACGCCCTCATGAAGAGAACTACCCCACCCACGATTTGGAGTTGGCAGCAGTTATCTTCGCTCTAAAGCTGTGGAAACATTACCTGTACGGAGAGCGTGTGGAGATCTTCACAGACCATAAGAGCTTGAAGTACGTATTCACACAGAAGGAGCTGAACATGAGGCAGAGGAGGTGGTTAGAGTTGATGAAGGACTTTGACATCTCATTGCAGTACCACCCAGGGAAGGCCAACATAGTCGCCGATGCCTTGAGCAGGTATCCGATGGCTATGTACTTGACGACAGATAGACATTTGTTGGCTGATCTGGAAAGCTTGGAGATTAAGGTGTTAGTTCCCGGTACTGAGATTCAGATGTGGGGATTGCAGATACAGTCCGAGCTGATGGACAGGATCAGAGCTGCGCAGTATAATGATGAGGCTCTGAGGAGTATCAGAGCACAGGTTCAGACAGGATTGTCGGACGACTTTACTATCGTAGAGGATGGTTCCTTACGACACGGCACGAGGATATGTGTGCCAAGCGGGGAGCTGCGCGAGGAGGTTTTGCAGGAGGCACACCGCTCTCAGTACTCGATGCATCCCGGTGCCAACAAGATGTATCGAGACTTGAGGGAGCACGTATGGTGGTATGGAATGAAGCACGAGGTAGCACGCTTCGTATCCCGGTGCCTAGTGTGCCAGCAGGTAAAGGCAGACCGGCAGAGGCCAGGTGGTTTGCTTCAACCTTTACCGATTCCAGAGTGGAAATGGGAGCACGTGACCATGGATTTCGTTTCAGAGCTTCCACGTTCTCCAGGAGGGAAGGACGCGATTTGGGTCATCGTGGACAGGTTGACCAAATCAGCCCATTTCTTACCTTTCAAGGTGGGTACGTCGACAGAGAGGCTAGCAGAGATGTACGTCGACAGAGAGGCTAGCAGAGATGTACGTGTGACAGATCGTTAGACTTCATGGAGTTCCTGTAAGCATCATCTCGGATCGGGATAGCCGTTTTATTTTTCACTTCTGGAGGAGTCTGCAGGCTAGCTTGGGCACTCAGCTCAAGTTCAGTACCGCATACCACCCCCAGACAGACGGACAGTCTGAAAGGACTATTCAGACTCTCGAGGATATGCTACGCACTTGCGTTCTAGATCTCGGAGGTTCTTGGGAGGATCATCTGCACCTGGTAGAATTTACTTACAACAACAGCTACCAGGCCAGCATCGAGATGTCACCATTTGAGGCTCTTTATGGAAGGAGGTGTCATACACCGTTATCTTGGGACGACATTGGAGAGAGAGCCTTGTTAGGACCAGAAATGGTCGTGGATGCAGCAGAAAAGGTGAAACTCATCAGAGACAGACTGCGAGTGGCACAGGACAGACAGCGGCATTGGGCCGACAGCCACCGTAGACCCCTTGAGTTTCAGGTATAGATTGTTATTTTCTGGTTTGTGTTGTTTGTTTAGACTGCGTGTTGAGACTATTTTGTTTTAGGTTCGCGATCTAGTATTCCTACGGATTTCTCCGACGCGTGGCACGATTCGTTTTGGTCGAGGCGGGAAGCTTAGCCCACGCTACATCGGGCCCTTTGGTAGTCTTGCGAGGGTAGGTGCAGTGGCGTATAGACTGGACTTGCCGCCTGTATTAGAAGGAGTGCATGATGTGTTCCACGTATCGCAGCTGAGACGGTACGTGGCAGACCCTAGTCACGTACTTGACCACTCGGAGATTGAGGTTGGTCCGACGCTCAGCTATCCCGAGCAGCCCGTAGAGATCTTGGACCGCAGAGAGAAGGTGTTGCGGAACCAAACTATTCCTTTGGTCCGTGTTGCATGGAGACATCACTCTCCAGGGGAGTCGACCTGGGAGAGAGAGGACGAAATGCACGAGCAATACCCGTACCTCTTCTAGACTTGAGGTATATCCCTTTCTGATTTTATTTTTGTTCTGTTCAGTCCAAATTTCGAGGACAAAATTTCTTTTAGGAGGGTAGACTTGTCACTACCACATTTCCAGATAAGGGCATTTGGGATAATTTCACTATTTGGAATAATTATGTGTTTAATTAATCTGCTGAGTTTTTAAAACTATTTATTTGTTGTTGGTTGTGTTGGTTTAGGTCAAACCCTAGAAGTCAGTATGGCTAACCCTAGTTGAAAACCCAATTCTAGTGAAACCCTAGAATTCAAACTTTAGGTTTGGACCTCAAACCCTAGAATGACTAAACCTTAGTGAATTAGGTTCTTCATGACCTAACATGGGGGTTTAACCTAAAAACTATGCATTGAAACCCTAAAACCTAGTTTATTATAAAAGGGAACCCTCTCTTCCTTCATGTAGAAAGGAGAAACCCTAGCCTCCATCAAGAAAACCAATTCCCCATCTCCAGATTTCAGAATCCAGACCTAGGAGATCCCTTTTCCTCCTCCAAAGCAAAGAGAAGCAAGGGGTTGGGTCAAGAAGCCTTAGAGAAGAAGAACCTCCATTGAAGAAGACATCTCCCTAGGTAAAACCCTATTTTTATTCATTTTATTTCTGTTTTTTTTCTGTTGTTCATGCCCATTAGAAAACCTACCATATTGTATGGATCTCGATTTCGTAGGTCCTACATGAAGACCTAGGTAATTCTAGGGTTTAGGTGCCCCAACGTTGGATTTCCCCAATTTCGTGAACCCTAACCCTAGGTGTTTGTATTAGACTGATTTCATCCTCCAAAGAGAAGGGTTGGATCTTGATTTTAGGGTTGATTTGGGGGCATTCACTGTATAGTAGGTATATGGGTATTTTCCTGTACAGTCGGGTGTGTACTGTGTGCACAGTCAGGTTATTGTGTATGTGTGTTTGGTTCCTGTCCAATTTGAGTTTTGTGCACTGTGTATTCAGTGTATCCAGATATCTGTGGGTGTATTATCTCTGAAAACCAATGTGTAGCTGGGTATTCCTATCTAGTGTATCAGCATATATGTGTATAAGAGAACTTATGTATCAGTGTGTGTGGAATGTTTTCCAGGTTCAATAGAATATTACCTGTGTGTTGGGTAGATAATCTAGTGTGTAGGTATTTGAATTGCCTGTGTGGTGAGTGTACCTAGTAAACCTAGGTGACAGCGTGCCTGAAGATGTGTGTTTGGGGGAGTAGTTCCCTGTATAGAGTACCTGAGTGTGCTAGATACCCTGTGTCTATGTGGAACTGTGTGTGTGTGTCAGTTAATCTATTAAATTCTGTGGTGCAGTGAGAATCCTGTGTGAAGCTGTGCCAAGATAGTGTGTGTGTCTCAGATTTTTCCCAAAAATCTCAGTGTGTGAGTGAGGTGCATTTTGGTTCCAGTATTTGAACTGTGTAGTCTGACTGTGTTCTCAGTAAGGGAAACAGTGTGTGTGTGTGAGCAATATGTAGTGTGTATCCTAGAACCTAGTGTCTAGAGTACCAGTGAGCTGTGCCTGTGTGTGTTGTTCATATGGGTTTATTTGGCTGTGATCAGTGTCCCTATAGTGTGTGAGTGTAAACCTGTGTCAGTATAAATGTGTACCTGTGTATTAGATACCTGAGAGTGTGAAATCTGTGTGTATGAGTTCCTGGTTTCAGTTTATGTTCCTGTGTGTGTGGGTGTTTAACAGTGTGGGTATCAGTTTTGTCTCAGAATTCTGTGTGTGTGTGTGAGTTAGAACCTGTGTAAATTCAGGGTATTATTTCCTGTGTGTTTCCAGTAAGGGGGAAAACAGCCTGTGTGTAACTGTGTATTTCCTAGTGTGTGAATACATGTGTGTTTATCCCTGTGAGTGCAGTGTTTCTGTGTGTCAGTTCAGTGTGTGTGTGCATATGTTTTTAATTTGGCTGAGTATCAGTAGGATCCTAGAATTAGGCACTGTGGGTTGTATCAGTAGGAATTATGTTAATGTGCAGTTGTGGGAGTGTATCAGAGAAGTGAGCAGTGTGTGTGTGTGCAGTGAACCCATATCAGTGCAGTTTTTGTACTGTGGCAGTAAGGTACCAGTGTGTCTCCCTGTGTCAGTGAGCAGTGAGTGTAGGTGTACCAATACCTAAGTGTATACTATGTGAACTATGAGTGTCTGTGTACATAAAACCAGTGTGAGAGCCTATGTGCATCAATAACCAGTGAGTGTGAGAATACCTGTATGTGTAATGTTCCTGTGTATTAAATTATGTTAGTGTCAACCTGTGTGTAGCTATGTGTGTCTCTGTGTGTAGTGTAGCGCCCCGTTCTCCGGGTGCGGAGAGCGCGGCTAAGAAACACAAGACGGTATCGTTCGATCGGGATAGATTAAATTAAGAACTCGTCCTCGTTATGGATTTGTTTCTTCGGAATCGATTCCCATATTCAGTGGACTGCGCCAAAAGGATCGGCTTAGCGGCAGAGTCAGGAGGGACCTCTCCGCTGCTATCTTTTATTGCCTCGGTTTTCGATGTCGCTTGTTGCTTTCGTGCTTTGAGTTGGTTTTGGGATTTGCTTGTTTTTCTTGAACGGTTTCGATGGTTTTCATTGTTTTCGTTCATTGACTTGCACTTCTATTCCGAGAATGGAAAGAGAGGAAGAAGTATTAATCGAGCTGTTCGTGTGCAGGTGAACGAGCAGTAGGCGGCTTGCGAGCGGAGTCGTGAAGCGCCTCTTTCCTTCTTCTTTCCAAAAATCTAAGTGAGTGGCTACCAACCCGATTAGCTAGCCCTGCTTCCAAGCTTCACTCCTTGCCCCGATCTAACGATACCAAATAATAATAAAAGAAACCAAGATAAAAGAAAATAGACTTGGTTATTACTGCTTGTCAATCAAACTCGCGAACGGTTACTTACTTGCATGCTTGTTCGTTCGGGATATTCATCATATGCATCAATTTTAGTTAGAATATATCTTATTCTATAATTGTGCTATCAATGCATTATATCTATGCATTCCTCGTGTTGCCTCTACTGCGTGAATGGATAACTTAACTAAATATCGTGTGTTCGATCATGGACAACTTGTGCACAAGGGTATAAGTTCTGCGGACGGTCGCTGGGGCACTGGCACCGATCCGATCCGGGTGGAACTTCGTGTGTAGTCATCGTGTGCGGACTGGATAGCTTGCAACGCATCGTGTGTTTATCTTGTATCCATTATGAGCTCTCGTTGCATGCTATCCTAGTCCATGACTAGTCCAAAATGGCTACCAAGCCAGTGATCACCTGTGGCATAGTCATCGTGTGCGGACTGGACGGCTTGCAACGCCTCGTGTGTTTATCGTTGCATCCTATCCTTGTCCATGACTATTTCTACCTTATATATTTAAACCTGTTGCATACTAACTTGTGTATCCATGGCAGGGAAGGCAAGGTAAGTATTGTGCAGGTCATTCAGACGGGCAGGTAAAATCTACCGAACGGTGGCACGTTCATTTCAGTAAATTCTATATGCTGCTTACTTGTAAATGAACTAAGGCAAGATAGAAACCCATAAATATGCATGCTTCACTAAACAACGTGTTGATTGGTATAGTCAGGCTAGCTCGCCTTCACCAGCATGTTTCGATATGCTGACCCTCGTTGAAACAGGTTCTCCGCACCAAGGCGAACCGAGCGAGGAGCCGAAGTCGTCTTCCCGATCCAGTCCAGCTGTTGGCGTATCTTCACCGCGCCTCGAAGCCCTTTGAAGTCCGAAGCTGCAACTCTTCATACACAAATGCAGCTCCGTGGCAAAGCCGTCCTCCAGCCTGGAGGTCTTTATCATTTTGAGTTTATAAAGGGATGTAATGTACAGGACTGCTATCTCATTTTGAGTCAACCCTTTTGTAAGCCGTTCGGCATATTAGCTGACTCGTTCAGGAGTTTGTAATAGATGTTCATTATCAATAAAGAGAACTTTTCTATGTTTCAAATCTGTGTTTCAATTTATCTGCGTACTCTGAATATGTGCTTGTTATGCAAATCATTAAAGCCTTGTGCGGGCGCAACTCCAGGCCCGCACGGCGGTCACGATTCGGGGGACGCCTCAAGTGATTCTACGAAATTGGGCCGTGACATAGTGGTATCAGAGCACAGATTCAAAGTTCCTTAGACTTTGTGCTGGAAAAGTTCCTTTAACGATCAAATTCCTGTGCGAACTCTTGAACTCGCTAGGCCAAAATGAGATACGTTCATGCAATAAGTCCATAATACATTATGATTCTAATATAATTTACCTTCTTTTGAAGGAATGGATCCAGCACAATCTGCAGCGCAACCACCGATCGAAACACAAGAAAGCAGTTCGGGCAATTCGGGAAGCTCTCGAAGCCAAAGATGCATGTCTCAAGTCGACCCGCTTGAGCGGGTAATGCAAATGTTAGAATCGCAACGACAACGAGACGATGCTCGCCAAGCCAAGCTCGAGATTAATCTAGAGACCCGATTCTCAGTCCAACAGAAGCAGGTCGATGCCCTGCAACAAATTGTTCAGACTTTGGCTGCCAACCATTTCGCCGCAACAGCAGCGACTCCGGTGGAACAGCCCGTGCTTGAAGTGGAGACGCCTCAAATTCCAAGGCCGAGGGACGTGACTGCCTTCAACTTGGGCCATTTCAAGAAAGTCTGCAATACCCCATTCAACGGGACTGAGGACCCAGTGGTAGCTCTAGATTGGCTAGCCGAGCTCGAAGATCACTTTGCTCTGCTAGAGGTCCCCGAAGATAAGCGCGTCGCCTGCACGCAGCTACAGCTCCGCCTCAACGCACACGATTGGTGGGATGTGCATCGACGATCTCTCCAATTTGATCACGGAGAGGAGGCGATCTCGTGGACGACCTTTCGTGTCACGTTCGAAGAGGAGTTTATACCGCCTCCAGTACAACGTCAAATGGAAAATGACTTCGTGCAACTGAGGCAAGGCAGGATGACAGTTAAAGAGTACTCCGCCGAATTCAACCGACTCTCCAAATTCGCTAGGGCCTATTTACCTGATGCAGCGAGTCGAGCCAGAAGGTTTGAAGGTGGACTACGCCCTGCCATCCATTCGCACGTGGTCAATAATCAGTACGGGACAATACGTGAAGTCATGAATCACGCCCTATCCCTCGAACCGCAGTATCCTCACGTTTCCACCGGCGCTGTGCATACCTACAATCACAAACGCCAAGGCAACGATAGAGGAAACACCGCTGCAAAGCGTCCTAACCACGGCGGTTTCCGGAGAGGAAATCAAGAATGGTGTAACTTCTGTAAGAAATCTGGGCACACCATTAATCAATGTCGTAAGAGACTTGGGTTATGTCTTGCTTGTGGCAATCTAGGCCATGCCATAAATTCCTGCCCGAACCTTCCTGATCGTCGTTCTCGACGAGAAAATCCCTAATGGTAAGCATTATTCTTAAGTTTCAGGACGAAACTTCCAATTGGTTGGGTAGGATGTAGCGCCCCGTTCTCCCGGTGCGGAGAGCGCGGCTAAGAAACACAAGACGGTATCGTTCGATCGGGATAGATTGAATTAAGAACTCGTCCTCGTTATGGATTTGTTTCTTCGGAATCGATTCCCATATTCAGTGGACTGCGCCCCAAGGATCGGCTTAGCGGCAGAGTCAGGAGGGACCTCTCCGCTGCTATCTTTTATTGCCTCGGTTTTCGATGTCGCTTGTTGCTTTCGTGCTTTGAGTTGGTTTTGGGATTTGCTTGTTTTCCTTGAACGGTTTCGATGGTTTTCATTGTTTTCGTTCATTGACTTGCACTTCTATTCCGAGAATGGAAAGAGAGGAAGAAGTATTAATCGAGCTGTTCGTGTACAGGTGAACGAGCAGTAGGCGGCTTGCGAGCGGAGTCGTGAAGCGCCTCTTTCCTTCTTCTTTCCAAAAATCTAAGTGAGTGGCTACCAACCCGATTAGCTAGCCCTGCTTCCAAGCTTCACTCCTTGCCCCGATCTAACGATACCAAATAATAATAAAAGAAACCAAGATAAAAGAAAATAGACTTGGTTATTACTGCTTGTCAATCAAACTCGCGAACGGTTACTTACTTGCGTGCTTGTTCGTTCGGGATATTCATCATATGCATCAATTTTAGTTAGAATATATCTTCTTCTATAATTGTGCTATCAATGCATTATATCTATGCATTCCTCGTGTTGCCTCTACTGCGTGAAAGGATAACTTAACTAAATATCGTGTGTTCGATCATGGACAACTTGTGCACAAGGGTATAAGTTCTGCGGACGGTCGCTGGGGCACTGGCACCGATCCGGGCGGAACTTCGTGTGTAGTCATCGTGTGCGGACTGGATAGCTTGCAACGCATCGTGTGTTTATCGTGTATCCATTATGAGCTCTCGTTGCATGCTATCCTAGTCCATGACTAGTCCAAAATGGCTACCAAGCCAGTGATCACCTGTGGCATAGTCATCGTGTGCGGACTAGACGGCTTACAATGCCTCGTGTGTTTATCGTTGCATCCTATCCTTGTCCATGACTATTTCCACCTTATATATTTAAACCTGTTGCATACTAACTTGTGTCTCCGTGGCAGGGAAGGCAAGGTAAGTATTGTGCAGGTCATTCAGACGGGCAGGTAAAATCCACCGAACGGTGGCACGTTCATTTCAGTAAATTCTATATGCTGCTTACTTGTAAATGAACTAAGGCAAGATAGAAACCCACAAATATGCATGCTTCACTAAACAATGTGTTGATTGGTATAGTCAGGCTAGCTCGCCTTCACCAGCATGTTTCGATATGCTGACCCTCGTTGAAACAGGTTCTCCGCACCAAGGCGAACCGAGCGAGGAGCCGAAGTCGTCTTCCCGATCCAGTCCAGCTGTTGGCGCATCTTCACCGCGCCTCGAAGCCCTTTGAAGTCCGAAGCTGCAACTCTTCATACACAAATGCAGCTCCGTGGCAAAGCCGTCCTCCAGCCTGGAGGTCTTTATCATTTTGAGTTTATAAAGGGATGTAATGTACAGGACTGCTATCTCATTTTGAGTCAACCCTTTTGTAAGCCGTTCAGCATATTAGCTGACTCGTTCAGGAGTTTGTAATAGATGTTCATTATCAATAAAGAGAACTTTTCTATGTTTCAAATCTGTGTTTCAATTTATCTGCGTACTCTGAATATGTGCTTGTTATTCAAATCATTAAAGCCTTGTGCGGGCGCAACTCCAGGCCCGCACGGCGGTCACGATTCGGGGGACGCCTCAAGTGATTCTACGAAATTGGGTCGTGACATGTAGCTAGGTGTGTCTGTGTGTGAGCAGTAATTCAGTTCAGTATGTAGTCTTGTGTCTCAGTGTCTATGTATTAGGTATTACTCTTCAGTCAACCAATAGGGTACAGTACAAGGTTGGGAACTCAGGTAGCAGTTAAGGTAGTATATAAGTATGTCTATGACAGTTAAGACATAAGTGTTAGTTATTATAGACCAATGTGTATAGAGTATTATATTACTTATATTATTTTCATTAGTTAGTGACCCTAGAGACTAATTAACTAGTTTTGGACCTAAACCTTAGTGTGGACCTAGTTTATCTAGGATAACCTAGTACTGAACAGTAAACCACAGAATTGACCTAGAGGCCTCGCTTTTTAATTAATTAAGCATGTTAATTTCTTTAAATTCAGTATCTGACATTATATTCCACAAATAGGTCATTGTGATTCCACTTTGGACATCGATCCTCACCCTTTGCTAAGGACCACAGGCGAGTACATTCTCTGATAGGTTTTATTGTTGATTATTTCTATAATTCAGTTGTATTACATACTTGATTCTGACACTATGGATACACGGGTTAGCACTCTAGATCCCCATCATGAGGAGTCGTGATTGGAATCCATCGTGCTAGCTGGGGGATGGGGAACTATTAGTAGATTATGTGATCATATCCAAACATTTACATGCATCATAGCTCACCCCACTTCTCACGTCGGGTGCGGCCTGACCATTTACATGCATCATAGCTGTTATATATGATTAGCCTGACCACTACATGCATCATAGCTAACCATATGGTTAGCCTGACCTACAAGAATCATAGCTAATCATATATAACCAGCCTGATCTAGTCCCAAGCCGATCACATAATAAACTGATAATTTAAACACTTAGCTAGATGTCTATTCTTTATTCAGATTCACTTGTTCTAGCATTTACTACTTATTGCTCTAGCATTCACTATTTACTGTTCATTGCTAGATGCTCTATATTGCCTATTCATTTCTCCAGTACTTCACATTTTCAGCATATATTCTCATATTGTATTTCTTACACTGTTTATAGTTTTGTCAATTTAATGAAACTGCTGTTAGTGCTTGTGCTTCGCTCCAATCCTGACTGGATAACATTTTTCAGAGGACCTGGAGAACTTGTGCCCCACTCATTACGGCCCAGGTTCAGAGGGAGATTTCACTCCGGAAATCCTAGAGGAGTTGCCCATCCTAGAGGAGACCTTACCTGCCAATTCTTAGATTATTTTTCTGCATTTATTGTTCTAGACTGAGACTGAGTTGTATTTATTATTTTGTGACTTTGTGAGGTCATCTAGACCCAAGATTTGAGTTGGACTTATTGTGGTTGGTTTATATTAGAACTTTTTTCTGTTCTCTTCGTGCCATTATTTCTTATAGCTTGTGATTGAGTATATTTATAGAACTGTGGATTATTATCATTGTCCTCCGTACGGAGTTGAGACTATTGACAGGATATATATTATATGTTGAGACCTAGACAGCGTTCTACCGCCGATGTTGCGGCGTACGCTGGACGTACCCACGACTCATGCCCAAATTTCGGGTGCAGGTCGTGACAAAAACCTCAAAACTCTATGACGAGATTCTAAACAAAGTGGCGGACTCAAATGTGACTTCATGCGAGGCTGTTTGACGAATATTCTTTGGCGGTACCTAAATACGATATCATTGCGGGGGTCGGGATAGTGCTAATCTTTCCATACGGTCTGGTCATAAACCGTGCCTACTCTCTTACAAACCCATACTCTAATAATATGGCAGAGTACAACACCTTGGTTATTAGGCTCCAACTCAGCAAACAAGTAGGGGTTGAGTATTTGGAGGCCTAAGGCGACTCCAAATTAATAGTCAGTCAGGTCCAGGGTGAGTACTAAGTCCGGAACGAAGACCTGGTTCCTTACCACCAATCTGTGCTTGGCATCATCTCAACCTTTGAGGGATTCTTCATTGAGAACTTCCCTCGGCTGTAGAACATCAAGGCTGACGCCCTGGCCGACCTCGCTATCTCCTTAGAAATTCCAGACAACATCCATCAGCTAATCACAGTGATCGATCGAGAGATGGTCTGCCCCATGAATAACCTCTGCTTGTGTCTGAGCTACACGACGGAAGTACACACTGATATCCAAGACTGAAGGCTTTCATTCATTGACTACGCGGTCTATAGAATTCTTCCCGAGAACCCAAAGGAAGCCACATCGATCAGAAGATGTTCGCCCCGGTTCTATTATGATACAACTACCAAAATATTGTATCGTCGGTCCTACGATGGTCTTCTCTTACGATGCCTATCGAATACAGAAGTGAAGCAGGCCTCCGTGAAGCTCAATGGCATCTGCGGCACAAACCAACCTGGCCCAAAGCTACATGACCGTCTTCGTAGAATGGATTATTACTAGCTGACGATGGTCGTAGAGGCTATTGATTATGCGAGAAAATGCCAGACGTGCCAAATCCACGCAGACTTCATCCACCAGCCCTTAGAATTCCTGCACCCAACAGTCGCATCTTGGCCATTTGAAGCATAAGAATGGACATTGTCGAACTAATCATTCCACCTTCTTCTAAAGGGCATCGGTTCATCCTGGCTATAACCGATTACTTCTTCAAATGGGCGAAAACTGTTCCACTCACTGAAGTAAAAACATTGAACGTGATTAGCTTTATCAAGCATCACGTCATATACCGCTTCGACTTTCCATGAAGGATCGTTCATGAAAATGGTCCATAATTCACAAGTTACGCGTTCTACCAATTTTGCGACAAAAAGCGGATTCAGAATATAGCGTCACCTGCCTATAACTCAATAGTAAATGGTTTGGCAGAAACCTTGAAGCTACTCAAAAAGTTTGTGTCTTCCAATAAGCGTGACTGGAATGACAAGCTGGGTGAATGTCTCTGGGACTACCACACAACAGTCCGAACAGCTACTTGCAACACGCCTTTCTCTCTGGTGTACGAAAGCGAAGCGGTCCTTCCGCTTGAGATCCAAATCCCTTCACTCCGAGTAGCTCTCTCAAACTAATTAACCGTCGACGACAATCACCGTCGACGACTACAAGATTTAGAAGCACTCGACGAGAAATATCTCTTAGCTCAGCAGCACATTGAGCTATACCAAGCGCATCTCTCGAGGGCCTTCAACAGACGGGTCAAGTAGAGAACTTTCCAAGTGGGAGATCTCGTTCTGACCGTAAGAAGACCGATGGTCATAACCCACAAGATGGCCCACAAATTTTAGCCTAAATGGGAGGGCCCATTCATCGTGGAATCTGTATTATCCAACGGTGCCTACCGGCTAGTGAAACCCAATGGCGACTTGCTTATGATGCCTATCAACAAAAAGTTCCTAAAAAAGTACTATGTCTAAGCTAGACTTGTACTCCTCTTATCCCAATAGAATAACCTATATGTACAGTATTCTCATTTTTTATTCTTCAACGAGTGCCTATGTACGGCATTTCCTTGTCTGATAAAATGAACGAAAGATATGGAAACGAGGCTTTATACGAAAACCCGCTCTTTATGTTTACAAACAAGCAGTACAATTAATCCTATACGAGGATGTCGAGTACAAATTTTTAATCTGGGTAAATATTGCTATAGGAGTCTGATCTGCAATCGATCACTTTATCCCTTAGACCACACGATGATAAAAAAGTGCCGTAGAAGACAGAAAGCAGCTTCGAAGGTTGCTAAAGAGAGTGGATGCTCGATGCCAAAGTCGTCGATCACTACCCTTTGCCTGAGCTCTGGATTCTTCTCTCTTGAAATCTACGACCAAATCTCGACCTTGGATCTGATACTGGATTTCTTGACCAATTTTCGACCTCTTTCTCTCCTTGTTCTCCCTTGGACCTCTGTTGATAGATGTCTCTATTTATAGAGTTTTAGTGACAGTGACCACTCAGTCGATGTAGAAACCGAGTAGTGGAAAGTACAGCAACCTTTTACACGATGGTTACAATAACCATTGCCCGCGTATAGATGACCTTTTGAATGAGCGTGTGACGCGTGTCCAACTAAGGGACAACGCATATAACTGCTGCGAAGATCACGGCGTAGAAGCCACGTAGGTAGTTATCCTTTGTGTAGAAGAGGTTGGCGTAGAAGCCAATAACTGTCACCATGGCGTAGAAGCCAAGTAGGCATAGAAGCCGAGCAGGCGTAGAAGCCGAGTGGGCGTAGAAGCCAAGTGGGCATAGAGGCCGAGTGGGCGTAGAAGTCGAGTGGGCGTAGAAGCCGAGTGGGCATAGAAACCGAGATGATGTGGACGTTTTAGCCGAAATTACAGATTTTGGAGATATAATCAAATCTTTTGCATTAAATATAGAGATCTGCCCCCCATCCTGCGCATTAAATACAGAGGCATGTCTTCAAGATTTGCCATCATTCTGCACATTAAATGCAGATACGCGCCTCGAATCCTGTACAAAGAGTAACTGCTGACGTGGCAGTCTGTTTGTCTTCTGCGGAGCGTAAGAAGCTCACGTCTGCCTGTGTAAAACTAGGCAGCGTATCCCCTTGTATGCGTAAAAGCAGTTTACGTAAAGGAAATGGCAGTAAATGACAGCCTGGGTTGCAGTGCCACGCCATCATTATAGCCGTCGTCTGGGTAGTCGTGCAGTACTCTTTGTCAGGAGTCCAGACGTCAGGTTCATTGCATGATCTGACAGGTTCATTTCAAAGAATATGAAGCGTTCCTCGTACACTTCAATGCTGCATTTGAAAGCGAATGAGTTCTACGCCATAAAGGCGATGTAGCACCCTTTTTACGCTGAAGCAGCCTGGACATACTGTATTACGCGGATGGTCCTTGAGCTTATACTTTACGCTGTGCTCAGCGGAAAAGCTTTGTTGCACGTTGATGGCTCTGAGGTCCTTTGTTTACGCTGCCCTGCATCAACATGCTGCGTATAGCCATCTAGCGTATTTTTCATGCTTCTAGAAGAGCCCCTTCAAAGCTTTTAAATTTCTCATAATTTGAAACATTTTGAATGAAGCATGAAACGTTCCTCGTAATTTGAAATGCTCTGAAACGGTCAAGTCCGACATGTTCTTTCAAGGCTGACTTTATGGCAGAGTTATTGGGGATCGGTGTGATCTCTTTCGCCTATAAAAAGGCTGAGGAGTTAACCTGTTCTTCCCACATTTCTTTCACCATATAGAGATGATCGCCGGAGTTCGTCGGGTCGACTTGAGGAAGAAGAAGACCATGTTCTTCCAGCATATAAGAAGCCGAAAAAGATGGTGTCTTCGAGCAAATATCTTCTACAACGATGGATCATGGAAGGATATCATAGCCTCCTTTGCTCGGGATAATCAGCAACTTTGTATGGCGGTTCTTCCGAGAGAGGAAGGGTCATATTTGACCATACAGCTTGCAAGCTGTATCTTCTCCTGATACTTTCGTGGACCAGAGCAGAAACTAGCTCTGTCCTCGAGTATTGAGTTGGGTGAAATATCTTAACTCAATCTGTCACGGCGTACGGAGGATGGGATCTGCATAATTTAAGCATGCCCAGTTTTGTATCCTCCCGCCGTTGATCATATGTCAGTCGGTTTACGGAAACCGACTAACTGCTGGAGAAGATGGATAAAGAATTCCGCCCATACGAGAACCTGGCAGAACAGATTCTGGGCGCGATCTTCATACGACGACGAGGAAGTCCTTTGTAGACGGGATTTCCCTCATATGTGATCATGAAAATAAAGAAAAACCCTTGTAGACTAGATTTCCCTCATATATAATCATGTTTTAATAAAATCATCTTTCTTCTGTGCATATGATCATTTTGCCATATACTTTGCTGTGAAGTCTGAATATGTGTAGCTTCGACACGTCTGATACTTTACGCCGACTCTGTTTAGAAAGAGTGTTAGGTCATGTCCTGTCTCTTACGAATAAATAAGGATGCACAGAAAGCCGCTTAGCATTCGAGAATTCGAACTGTCCTGCTGTTAGGAATGAGAAACTGCGTAGAAATCTGAACTGTCACTTCTGATAAATAGAATTCTTGTTCAGACAATCATCTTCAAGAATGGCTTCTCAAAAATCCCTTGGAATAGGGCGAGAAATGGCTGTCAAAAACTGAGTCACCATCTTGAATTGTAGACGAAATATTTAGACTGGATTCTGGATAAACTTCCAATCGACCCAAGGAGAAGAGTAAATTTCAAAGTTGAACTCTGTATGCTTCGGTTACTTGGGATATTTTGAGGTCAAGAAGGAGTATCTTCTGTGTGAACCCTTGCAATTGACCACCTTGAGAATTGTTCAGATGTACTGTACTCTGGCCTGCGTATTTTTTAGATATGCGGAAAGTCATAGATCTGTAACTGTAGATGAGCGTAAAATCATAAGTTCGTAGCCTCTCGAGCGTAAAAGCTGCTGAACATGAAAGCATCCAGGCATAGAACTGTAGATTTGTAGCTTCTGAAAAGGAAATCTTCCGAGCGTGAAGTTGTGGATCTGTTGCCTCTGAGCGTAAAAGCCACCGAGCGTGAGATCATAGATTTGTAGCTGCTGAGCGTGAAGTCGTAGGTTTGTAGCCTCTCGAGCGTAAAAGCTACCGAGCATAAATGCATCCGGACGTAAAACCATAGACTTATAGCCTGTGAGCGTAAAACCGTAGATCTGTAGCTGTCGAGCGTAGAAAGCTCCTTAGCGTAAAAACCACGAATCTGCTTTGCACAAAAACTTTTTGAATTCGCTGACTGTCCGCCTTCTCTGAGTAATAGGCTGACGTAGTACCCAATCATAACCGAATATTAATTATGAGATTTGGTTCGGGATTCGAGGAGTCCATACGAACTCTATATATACCCCAAGTTTCTGAGAGAAAAACTTTCATCCGTCTTCTGCGAAAGAAAGCCTTCGACTGTTCGATTTCTTCTTTGTTTCTTCTCCGAGCCTTCAAAGTTTCCAGTAATAGCCTCGAAATAACTCTTCTCCTCTAAGGTAAAGAAGGTTGATTCTTATTCTCGCTCTTCTGCCCAAGCGAGAATGACTTCGGTCGGGCAAGGCGAGCTTCATTCTGAGCGAAGTGTCCCGTCGACGAGCAGTGCACCCGGCCTTAAAGGTAGAGCTTTTGGGACGAAAAAAAATGACTGAAAATCCTTTGCACACGTTGTACGTGAATGCGCTAGGACGTCTTCTGTGCTGATAGCCTCTTCGAGGAAGATGATGCACAGAGATATTTTATCTTTTGCGCCCACATTTCTAATATGTCAGCGCAAAAATATCATATTTTCGCAGTCTGGCGTAAAAGCTTTGACTGTCGAAAGTTGGCGTATACTATATAATTTGAGTGTTATGTAGGGATGGAAATTCCGGCGTAATAACTCAAATTTTGGCAGTCTGGCGTAAAACACAGACTGTACAAAAACTTTGCGTGTACTGCCAGTCTTGAATTTTATGCCTCGGAATGGGATCCCAGCGTAAAAGCTCAAGTTTTTGCAGTCTTGGCATAAAGCACAGACTATTGATTTTTGGCATATGCTGCAAGATTATAGAAACTGACTTATCTTTCTTGTATTTTGCAGTTAACTTGTACGCGTCTCTATTGGCTGAGGTGATGGGTTCCGCTACCGGGATGCTGCACTCCAACTACCTGGAGGATTTGTCCCACGTGACATTTCCCATCTCTGGACCCTAGTATCCCGAAGGAAGGAAAATTTTGATATCGGCTCAAGGAGAGCGGATGCTGTTGAGCATGATCAACGGAGAGCCCCTGACGTATATAGACGGGGACCGATACAAAAAGCCGGCTTTCCTCTTCGGAGACGTGATTGACAAGCAGTCCTAGACGAAGCCCAAGAAAGAACTCTGGATTTTTCCTGCCGGGGGCTTGGTTTTGTATATGCCCAAGATGCTGAGAGACTATCCGATCTCGGCATTCTTCCATGCTACACATCCCAAGAGGATGTCGTGGACGCTGACTCCCGATCTTCACGGCAGGCCGGGAAAGATATTTCATCTGAAAGGAGCTGACCAGGGGTCGTTTGTCAGCCGCCCTTCGGGCTCTGTGATGCCGTTCAGGGGACTGTACCAGGGCAGTGTCCCGAGTGAAGACAGTTTAGTGATCCAGCCGGTCCAATTATCGACTTTCTGCAATGATTTCATGGGGCACGGGGGAGTATACCCTAAGGTGAACCCTCGGACAAGTGGGTGGATCACCCCTACAAATCTTTGATGGACTCGCTTAGCTGAATGGGCCCTGAAGCATTTTCAGACCGAGCTGGAGGGCATTGGTCTGTATGCAGCTGTGAGTGCCACCAGTGTTGGGTTACCTCTCAACCCCAACCTGTTTCTGGCACTAATGGAGCGATATATCTCGCTCACCGGGACTTTCGCCACTCCACTAGGAGAGTTGGGATTGGCCCTCCACGAGATGGCAGAGATCTCGAGACTGCCGATGGGGGATACTCCATATGAAGAGTATGTTTCCACGAACAGGGAGCTGGAGGATTCAGACCCTCGGGTAGTGGAAGTGTACCAGGAGCTGATGTGCCACTACCTCGGTTGCACCGCTTTTTATGGTGAGCCCTCAGATTTGGCTCATATCAAGAAATGGACGTCCTACCTCTTCTTTCACCGGTCCAGGATTGCTAAGACAGAGAAGGTCTTGGAAGGCAAAGATCCGCCTCTGAATTTTCTGAGCGTGCTTAATGCTCAGGTAGTCGACGATCTCATGGAAGACGCTGGGGCTCCGGACTGGATCCTCGACGAAGGGATAGGGAAGTATCCTGCAGGCACTAAGGCCTATAGTTATTTGAGGCGTTGCCGGAGGTCTTTGTCCAAGGAAGCTCAACTGGCTGGCTTCCTCTCCATATGGCTGCGCAGACTGGTGGTATCCGGCATCGCATCTGCGGACCGCATTCACCGCAATACGCTATGGCCTGCAGTGCGTCTGGTGTTCGGGGCAAGACTGGGCTTGCTCCCTACCATGGTGTGCCGCATACAAGCTGGCCTGAGGGCCATGACTGACGGGCTGCTCGCTGATGAAACTCGGCGTGATAGCTTTCCCAGGGTAGAATTACCATACCTGTATTTGATGGGATGGTTAATTCTCCATAACCCCAGGGTGATGTCTCCCGGCTCTGGCAGTAGTTAGGGGGTAGTTTCTTGTTGAACTACAAGAATTCTTCCTGTAACGTGACCACAGTTTTAGACTGTCGGCGGGTGCTGAACTTCAGTCACAGCTGGAAGCTTTTCTGTACTGTCCCCCCTATACATCTCAATCAACAGGGGATCAGACTTCAGGACGTAGGCGACGGGAAGACCGTTCTTTCTCCTGAGTCTTTTAATTGGTTGGTCTGCATTAGACCTTTCCATTTACTGTACAGAATTGAAGACCATTGGTTCTTCGAGCCCTACTTGCCTAGTCGGTTTGCCAGGCAATTTGGGTACGACCAGTTGCATGTGGGCAACGCCGTCACCACTTCAGGTCCAGAAGCAGACTCATTGATGGAGCGAGAGGTTGGCGATACTTCATCATGGGTTGCACTGAAGAAACTTTTACCGTACCCGTCATTTCACTCTCCACGGAGCTGCGCATTCTCCATTAGTATGCCTAGTTCTACGTGGCAACCAATACCTTCCATCGCGATTTTGATATGCATGGAAGTTTTAGGATGCCCTCTTCCAAGCCTGGGGGAAGAGTCGAAATTCCCTTAGTTCCTTCCGATGAGGGTGAGGAGTCCGTCAATCCAGATGAGCCTCTGTTGGCGGTGCCGAGGGGTAAAGTACCTCCGCCCGCAGGGCCTCTGGTAATCTCTGGGAGGCGAAGGGCTCCTGCTCCGAATGAGACTTTCCCTCGCAAGAGGAAGAAGAAGACGGTTAATCGTCCTCTCCGAATTCCTAGTAATGAGGCTCCTAGAAGTGAGCTTGCATCTCCCCCTGTTGGGGATGATTCTTTGATTGGAGGTTCCTCGCCTTTTAGAGAGGGACCCTCTAATGTTCCGGCTGGTGGTGCCGAAGAATTCCTGTTGGAGGCTGCTATCGCTACTACCGCTTCAGGTAGTGGAACAAGATCGCCTTCGGGGCCGAGCCGAATAAGGATATCTTTATCCGGATCAGCATCGGGAGAAACCCCTGTCGTGTCCGTTGTCACGACCCGCACCCAAAAAATTGGGCATGAGTCGTGGGTACGTCCAGCCTACGCCGCAGCATCGACGGTAGAACGCTATCTAGGTTAACTATCTAGATAACTCACAAAAAAATCTGCCATGACCTCTCCAAAAGGAGGGCAACCACACAATCAATATATAAACCTGTCAAGATCTCAACTCCAAACGGAGGAGAAATATCATAATGATAATCAAGTACTCAATCACGAATCTAAGTACGATAAGATAACAAAGAAGACTAACAACTCCAAAGTCTAACCAACAACAACTACTACAACAACCACAACATCAATAATAATAATAATACATCATCCAAAATAATATACAATACAAGGTCTCAATCCAAAACCGGAGACAAATCCGGTGATAAAAGCCAATAAAAACAATAACAAGGTCCTAGTGATCCCGGCTACCAACCCGGAAATTACTCCTAAACTAGAGGGTCCTTGTCTGCACCATCGACAGGCTCAGGTCCATAAAACGTCGGACACCACTCCTCCGGATACTCTGAAAAATATGTCCAGTCAGGACTGGAGCAAGTACATCTTTAACAGCAGTTTTATTTAAATGATAAAAACTATAAAACAGTTATAGCAAGTAGCAAGAAGAGTGAAGCAAGTATGAAACAAGAAATATATAAATCACTGGTGCATAAAGATAAAGATGCAGGAATATCAGAAACAAGATAGTAATAACTGTGAGATACAAGAAATCTAAGCTAAGATCAAGTCCGTGCACATGAACGTGTAGTGAGTCCAGCATGAAATACATGTAGTGAGTCAAGTCCAGAAATATGTAAGTGAGACCAACAAGAATGCAAGAGAGTCCAGACTATAAAGAATGAACTCGGTGTCTTTGAAATACTTGTTTCGACATGTAAACGGCTAGGGGTAAGTACGGCTCACCGTGCACTGGGTGCGCGGCTGCTATCATTCCAGATTAGACCAGAGGGAGTGATTCCTGATGATTCCAGATGGGAATGTTTACATGTCTACTCGAGTATTTCCCCGCCCCGACTAATACAAGTGGATCCAAGACCCGACACGCAAATCAAGATGAGTCCAGCCTGAAACATTAGTGATGCCTGTAGTGATGCATGTAGGTGATGCCAGTAGTGATTCCAGTAGTGATTCCAGAATAGAGGTCAGAAACATGAAATGTACGTGTCGCAAGTAAATGAATCCAGAAATATCATTCAGTGTCCCGTGTTGTGCCAGAATAATCAGATGATACTATACTAGAAGCCGAATCATAATAATCATCAGATAATGAAAACTATCAGAGAATATACTCGCCTGACGTCCTGAGCAACTAGCGATCCGAACCGGTGTCGCAAGGACCTAATGCGAAAAGCAAGGTTAAACAGGGTTCTAATGAGTTAAACAGATATAAAATAACTAAAAATAGGCTTCTAGGGTCGTTCTAGGTCAAACCGGTGAAATCTGGTCAAAAAGTCAACTCTATGTCCAAAAAGTCAACTCTGGGTCAAAACTAGGTCAAAAGTTGACTTTGGCGGTCAACCGAGTCAACTACGGTCAAGTCTAGGTCAAACTAGGGTGCTCCTGAAATTCTAGGTCAAACCGAGGTCATTAAGCTAGAAAACTCACAAACTCGCCTCCTTGAGATACCGGGATACCCTCGGTATCCGATACCTCAACCTACGCTATATACCCTGCCTATACCCGCTAAAACCTATGCTAGCACGCGTAAATATATACACATAAGCATATAAAAATCACTCCAATACTATTCCTAGGCTTTTGCTCAAATACCCCACTCGAAACTCAATACCTTGGTTATCTCAAGGTATTGAGATACCTCGGTATCTCAAGGTATTGAGATACCGCTCTAAACTCAACCCGACTACCCCTCTAGCTAACTTACTATGCATAAACATATATATCTAGCTATAATCTAGGCTAGAATATAGATATCTAATACATATAGGCATATACCTATATATCTACATACATATATATAAATATACATATCCACAAACACATATACATATTACCTTACCTTACCTATACGTATATATTTACATCTATATCTAGTTATATCTAAACTATCTATCTAGCTATATGCCTATCTATCTATCAATCTATATCTTATCCATCTATCTATGTATCTAATATCTATTTATCTATGTACCTATCTATCTATCTAACATCTAGCTATCTATCCATCTACCTATCTATCTATAAAACTATTTACCTATCCATCTAATATCTATATAGTATCTATCTATTTATCTCTAACTATCTATCAACCTATCTAACTATCCAACTATTTATCTACCTATCTATGAATCTATCTATCTAGCTAGCTATATAATTATATATATATCTATCTTTCTATTACCTATCTATCTATATGTCTATCTATCAATTTACCTATCTATTATCTATCTATCTATCTTATGCATCTATCTAGGTATCTAACTATCTATCTAACTATCTAGTATTTATCTATCTAACTATCTACCTAACTATCTATTTAGTTATCTATCTATCAAACTACCTATCAATCTAAGTATCTATTAATCTATCTATCTACTTATATATCTATCTATCAATCTAATCTATCTAACATCGATCCATCCACCTAGCTATCTATCTATGTAATCATCTAATCTACTGAAGCTGCTGCTGCTCTGCCTCCTAAACTGCTGCTGCTGCTCCTGCTTCAAATTGCTGCTGTTGCTGCTCCTTGCTGCTGGAAATTGCTGCTACAGCTGCTCTGTTTTCTGCTGGGGCTGCTGCTCTAGCAGCAGCATGCTGCTGCTGCTGTTCCAGTTTGCTGTCCCTTCCCCCTTCTCTCATACACATACACACACACACACACACTCCTATATACATATATATATATATATATATATATATATATATATATATATATATATATATATATATATATATATATATATATATATCACTATATATATATATACATACATATATATACATATATATAACTCTATAGATACATATATACACACTAACTTATATATATATACACACACTTATATATAATCTAACACACACACACTCAAACACATATCAACACACACACACATATAATTATATACATATATATATATATATATATATATATATATATATATATATATATATATATATATATATATATAAACACACATCTATATATTTATACACACATATATCTATATATATATACATATATACACTCACACTCAAACATAAATATATATCCTCACACACACTCACACTCACACTCACACACCCTCACACACACACTCTCACACACACTAGCACACACTCTCACAAACACACAACCACACACATAAACACTCATACATATATATATATATATATATAAATATATACATATATACACACAAACTCATATATATATATATATATATATATATATATATATATATATATATATATATATATAAACACTCACTCACACTCACACACACTCTTACACATCTACATATATATATATATATACACATAGGCATATACATACACAAGCACATAGATATAAATACACACATATATATATATAAAATATATATACATAAACACACATACATATATATATAAATATATATATATAGACACTTATAAATATATATATATAGAGACACAACACCACTCAACCACAACACACAACAACACGCCTCACTCACGCCCAACGACCCCGACACTCACCAACATCCTAAAATATATAAAATATAACTCGAAAACTCTAGCACACACTCCCCGATACTAACCCAATGTGCGCACAAGCCCGAAACAAGGAAACCAAGTCGAAATGGCCGTTCGGTCATTTCGACGAACACGCGGTACGCGGTTCGGAAAACCTCCTGAAACGCACACCAAACGAACTCGGAATCGGCCCAAAATTTACCTACGCGCTCTAAACGATGCCTAGATCCTAGAAAAATTGCTCCCGCGTCGATTCTAGGTCCGTGGATAAAACGCGCACACACTTCGAATCGGCGACGACGAAAACCCCCAAATTCGCCCAAAATGTCCGTTTCTCCGTGACACGGCTTCCCGCGTCCGAACGGAGACACGCACTCACCCTCAAGACACCCGACAACATCTACCTAGGTCCATCTAACCTAGGGCATCACCCAAAATTGGGACAAATTCGGATTTCACCCGAAATTGACACAAAATCTAGTGTTAAAGTCTCCAAACACTACCAAACTAGTTCCAACTTTCTCCCACGGGTAGCCTAAGGGTCTAGAAAGGTTCTAAACTATTAATTATACTATAAAAGAGTAATTAAAAGAGGAAAATTAGGGTTTACCTCTTGGGAGTTGGAATCCTAAGCCAAAATCTCCAAAATGCTCCAAATCCACCAAACCAAGCTTCCAAGCTCCCAAATCTAGCTCCAACACCAAATCTAAGCTCTACCCACCTAGGTTGGGGAAGAATGTAGGGTTAGGGTTAATCATTCATGGAGAATAGAAGAAGAAAGAAGGGAAATGGGTGCTTACTTGAAGTAGGAGGGAGAAGGACGAAGAAAAATGAGTGGAGAAGAAGAAGAAGAAGAGAAGAAGAAGTGGGGGGGCTGCTCCTGCTGGAATGCACGGGTAGGAATGGGAATAGGGCCGGCCAAAGCAAAATATAAGGTTACACTAATCACCAAATGCCCAAAATGCCCTCCCCTAAATTGGTTTTGGGTTTCGGGTTCCAAAAGCACTCAAACTAACTCCAAATCTCTCCAACTAACCCACTAAAAATATAATAAATATTCTAAACCCAAAAATAAGTCTCACAGGGGTGTGGGCTGGGTCGGACATGGGTCCACTAGGGTCTGACATGGGTCCAGGCTAGCCAAAATCCTAAAATAATCAATATAAAAATAATACAATCATTAATTAAATATAAATACAATTAATTATAAATAATACACAATTAACTAAATTAAAATAAAAAAATACCCGGCTCTGGAAATGGGGTGGTGACATCCGTCAGTGCACCCAGCGAGATTCCAGCCGATGAGCCTCGGTTGGAACTTGACGAGGACCTGGAAGAATATTTGCCAGTGTCGGTTGACACACCACCTTCTCCAGGTATGACAGCTTGCCTAGCATCATTAAGAAATGATTTAGCTGTAATGGCCGCAGACGCGACATATACGCCATCGGCCATGGGTAAATGTCGTCTTTACGCCTCTTTTTTAGTAAAGTTAACATCATTTCGATATTAACTTCCTTTTGTCTTCTTTTCAGGGGAAGACATCTTCGGGGAGGGCAGTGTAGATGCGCCCTTTGGCACTGTGTCAGGTCCTGGCGGCGACACGGAGGTGCCTGACTTTGAAGAGGAGACACTTTCGGGTGCCGGCTCGCCTGTCGAAGAGATTCCGATATCTCAAGAGGAGGACGAGCCTGTCATTGCGATAATACCTCCTTTGAGTACGCCGGCCACTTCGTCCGGTGTTGGCGCTTCTTCTTTTGTCGCACCACCTATTGAGGCGACGGCCGTGGCAACATCGTCTGCGGTTGTTCCTGGAGGGGGATTTGTCAATATCGCGACCACTCCCAGCGTCCATTCGGATCTAGCTGTGCTGACCGAGCAGTACACTAGTATCTTCTACACCACCTTAAAAATGTTAATATCAATGGTGTTGGAGAAGAATTTGAGCTTTGCGTCACTGAGGAGGTCCTTCCGGTCCGCGATAGTGCCGATCCGAGAATTCAACGACACTGGGGTAGCTGACACGCTGGAGGAGATAGTTAATGTGTCACGCCCCAGTCCCAAAATACCGTAGAACCGGACGCGTGATAATGGTCAGCAGCACGCACCGATGGACAAACCCAATTTAATGGATCCATCAGGGCATACTTAAGCTGTAAAATAACAAGTCTACGACAACATGGCACAACTAATCTCATCCACACAAGATATAAAATATGATCCACAGAATAATAAGGAATGTAAATCATCAGCAAGTCTCAACAAAGTACTTCGGGGAAACAACCCGATAAATATCTAATACAGTGGTTCAACAGACCAGAAATAAATGACTGAATAAATAAACAAATACTGAGCCAGAAAACATGGATGCTCAGGAGAAGTCCTCGGCTAACACCTCGTCCTCGGATGGCGGTACAGCTCCTGGATCAGCTCCTGCTCCGGTCCCGTATCTCGGGATAGATCTCGTCCTCAAATCCTGGGGACATAATCCGGGTCCAGGTCCTCAGGGGACATAGCAAGGTACAAGAAAGCTCAAGCCAAAATAAATGCAGTACAGAAAATAAATAAAATAAGTAGGGCAAGTAAGTAACCATCTAAGTGAAAATGCAAGTGAGAGCAGCACGAGTACTCAGGCTGGGCCACTACAAGCTCTGTGTCGGGGAGCCGGTAGTGGTAATAACCGGTAGTGGGTCTAGCTCTGCTCCGAGAGTCTACGACCTCTCAATAATAGTGGATGTATATATATATGGAACAGCCTGTAGCCTGTGTGTCTCTCCCCACCCAATGTAACCACGCATATCATGACCACAACGTCTCATGTCCATGTCAAGCGGGATCATAGCTAATGCAACCAGCCATACTATATCTAAGAATATAATGTCCATGTCCTGTATCCTATTCAGAATCACCACGAATATCTCGGGAAAATCCTATCTCATGAATAGTGTCATGTGTCCTGGGTCATAATGTACTTGGTAAGACAAGTACGAGAATATAAAGTGTCACGTAAGTCCATCTCTAGATGACAGTACCCAACACCGCGTACAGTGTTGGCACCCGACTGATAATCGAACGCTAAGTACGTCACACGGTCCTAGGTTAAGCATGCACAGTGATATAAATGAAGCAATAAAATATATAATAATACTGCAGAGTTTGGCAAGGTACACTTGCCTGATGTTTGAATATCAACAGCCGTCCCGGTATCAGTGGATCCTGTGGATACTCCTCCAAAAGCTGTATTAAACATCACCAACCATCTCAGAAGATGTCAACTGCTAGAAATGCCTGTTCTTAAGTCCAATTTGGACACATGAGCAAAATTGACATTTCCGGGCCAAAGCGGGGTCCATATGTGGGCCACTTTGCACCGAAAAGCGTGTCAGGGTCAAAGGTCTCCAAAATCTGCAAACTCAGTGTCTACAAGTCAGGAACGATGATACGAACTCAACAGAACTTCCAGAATTGGATTCCGATGAGCCGATCACAAAATCGCCCGTCAGGTGGAGCCTATGGGGCCCACGACACGTGATTTCGTCAACGTTCTCAGAATCGAACCAAACTTGGGTCACAGGACCAGCGTATTGCTACGAGTCCGATGGCATAAGTTTCGTCTCGATCCGACGTATGTACACAAAGTTACAGCGTGTTCCAAAAAGGTCGGATATGGGGTGTCGGCGCCCGATACGCGTTGATTCCGGGGTGCACGCACCTCCGAATCTACTTCTGCGAAATCCCACACGACCGTATCGACGACGTGCACGGTTCGGTAAAGACCACGTACGACCAAGTCGTCCCGTTTGGCGGGGCGCACTCAGTTCCGGGGTGAAAGGGGGTATTATTTTTCCTGTTTTTGGATCGCGGTGTGCGATCACCACAGGACGCGATGCACCAAGCGGGTTGCACGGGCACCGAGAGGGTTATACAGTCTACGAGTAGCAACTGACGGAAATTAAAACGGAGCTGCGAGTTGGAAGAAATTGGAACCTGAACAGGGCTCCGTGAATCTGTGTTTTCATGCGTTCGAGCGTCACTTCGTGTCCTGGTCGTGTCCTCGCGCGTCGGGTTGCTGTGTCCTTACCTAGGGTCTGACTCGGGACATCGGGGCTTCGTCGGACTCGACTCGGGGAGGGCAGAGGAGCGGCGAGTTCGGCGGGGTCGGGTCTTCGAAGGGGATGGCCGCGGGTTGGTTGCCGAGATGGGCAACGTCACAGCGGACTCCGGCGGAGATGGGTCTGCAAAGGGGATGGCCGCGGGTTGGTTGCCGAGATGGGCAGCGTCACAGCGGACTCCGGCGGAGATGGGTCTTCAAGAAGATGGGTCTGCAGAGTTTTGCTGTGGCGGCGGCACGGAAGTCGATGTATAAATAGGGCATGCACAGTGATTCCGATGGGGCTTCGCTTAGGGTTCGATTAGGCTTTGGGTCGGGTTGCTGTGTTCGACCCGACCCGACCCATTATAATGGGTGGGCTTGGTTCGGCTTAGCCCGTGGTTTGGTTCGGTCAACGGGTTGGTTTAATCTGGGTTTAGACTGGTTCGGTTTACAATACCATTAGTTTTTTTAAGGCTTAAAACTTGTTTCCGGAGTCCAAATAATTCACCGAAAAATACCACATGTCCGTTTTTTCTAATTTACACCATAAAATCTTATTTTCATAATATTTTAATACCAATAAACTGCATAAAAATCCTCAACTCACATTTACCTTGGTTCTTCCTCCAGAAATTACCGAAAATCCGAAAAAATTATATTAAAATTTATTCTGAAAATTAGGGTGTTTACAATCTTCCCTCCTTAAAAGGATTGCGTCCTCGCAATCAAAGGATCAGCTATAAAGAAAGGATTGTTGAATTACAAGGTTTCTTAGTCTTCAACTGCCTCTTCGAACAAGTGGGGGTAACGCTGGCGTATACTATATTCTCGTTCCCAAGTTGATTCGCCAGGAGAATGATGTTTCCAAGCTACTCGGACCAGTCTGATTGTCTGTCCCCGCAATGTCTTCTCACTGACGTCGAGGATGCCAACTGGTTGTTCTTCATATATCAAGCTTGGGCCTACTGCGATCTCTGAATGATCTACTACGTGACTTCGGTCGGTCACGTACCTTCGCAGCTGTGAGACGTGGAATACGTCATGCACTCCCTCTAAGGATGGAGGTAATACAAGCCGATAAGCCACCTCACCAACTCGCTCTAGAATGTCAAATGGCCCAATATACCTTGGGCTCAGCTTGCCTCTGCTCCCGAATCTGATAGTACCACGAGTGGGCGAAATCCTCAAGAATACGTGCTCTTCTTCTTTGAACTCTAGGGGAAGTCTGTGCGTATCTGCCCAATATTTCTGTCTGTCCTGAGCTGCTCGAAGATGATCCTGAATCTGTTTTACCTTTTCCACTGTCTGCGTTACCAATTCTGGACCCAGTATATGACGTTCGCCAACGTCACTCCAACATATAGGCGATCTGCACTTCCTTCCGTATAAAGCTTTAAATGGTGCCATCTGGATGCTGTCCTGATAACTGTTGTTGTAGGAGAACTCTACTAAGTGCAAGTGATCTTTCCAAGATCCTCCGAAGTCTAGCATACAAGATCGTAACATATTCTCCAAGATCTGAATGGTGCGCTCCGATTGGCCATCTGTCTGTGGGTGGTATGCCGTGCTAAATTTGAGTCTGGTGCCCAGGCTCTCTTGCATGCTTCTCCAGAAATGAGAGGTAAATCTTGAATCTCGATCCGATACAATACTAACAAGCACTCCATATAATTTGACGATTTGTCGCATATAAAGGTCGGCTAGTACCTCTGTGGACGGTCCAACTCTAAATGGCAAGAAGTGTGCCAATTTAGTGAGTCTATCTACGATAACCCATACTGCATCTCTTCCGCTGGGGCTTCTTGGAAATCCTATGACAAAATCCATCGTGATATGTTCCTACTTCCATTCCGGTATAGGAAGCGGCTCTAACATACCTGCAATCCTCTGATGCTCGGCCTTTACTTGCTGGCAGACTAAGCATTTGGCCACAAATCTTGCAATCTCCCTTTTCATTCCATGCCACCAGTAATACTGTCTCAAGTCTCGGTACATCTTGGTTCCTCCTGGGTGAACAGAGTATATAGAGCTATGTGCTTCAGTCATTAACTCCTGTCTCAATTCTTCATTTGGAACATACAGGCGATTTTTAAACCTCAATGTCCCGTCTTCGTGTATGCAAAGTTCTGTCTGCATGCCTGCTTCTGTTCTCTCTTTCAACCTTCTAAATCTAGCATCGGTGGGCAATGCCTCCTTAATCTTCTCCACAAGTGATGACTTAATTTCAAGATTAGCCATCAAGCCATTCTGTCCTGGTAAGTGTCACGACCCAATTCCGTAGAATCACTTGAGGCATCCCCCGAATCGTGACCGCCGTGCGGGCCTGGAGTTGCGCCCGCACAAGGCTTTAATGATTTGCATAGCAAGCACATATTCAGAGTACGCAGATAAATTGAAACACAGATTTGAAACATAGAAAAGTTTTCTTTATTGATAATGAACATCTATTACAAACTCTTGAACGAGTTAGCTAATATGCCGAATGGCTTACAAAAGGGTTGACTCAAAATGAGATAGCAGTCCTGTACATTACATCCCTTTATAAACTCAAAACGATAAGGACCTCCAGGCTGGAGGACGGCTTTGCCACGGAGCTGCATATTGTGTATGAAGAGTTGCAAGCTCCGGTCTTCAAAATGCTTCTAGGGCGCGGTGAAGGTGCGCTAACAGCTTGGACTGGATCGGGTAGACGACTTCGGCTCCTCGCTCGGTTCGCCTTGGTACGGAGAACCTGTTTCAACGAGGGTCAGCATATCGAAACATGCTGGTGAAGGCGAGCTAGCCTGACTATACCAATCAACACGTTGTTTAGTGAAGCATGCATATTTGTGGGTTTCTATCTTGCCTTAGTTCATTTACAAGTAAGCAGCATATTGAATTTACTGAAATGAACGTGCCACCGTTAGGTGGATTTTACCTGACCGTCTGAATTACCTGCACAATACTTACCATGCCTTCCCTGAAACGAAGACACAAGTTAGTATGCAACAGGTTTAAATATACGTAGAGATCACTGGCGTGGTGCCACGAGGGACAGGTTATAGTCTCAAGGCAAAGTGACGTGCAACGCGGGTGGCGAGCCCCGCTGCATAACACTTGTCGGGTAACATACGACTATACATACGTTCCGTCCGGATCGGATCGATCCCGGCGCCCCGGTGACCGTCCGCGGAACTCATAACATACCTTGTGCACAAGTTGTCCGTGATCGCATAGCACTCATAGAATAGTTCCATAGCATAACGGTTTTGCATAGTCATCCTGACAGTTTATTTCATAACAAGCATATATTTCCATACTTAGCACGATTCATAGAACAGTTATAGACGAACTAGCATACAGGATGATAACCGTTCATAAGTTTGTTGACAAGCATAATAACCAAGTTATTCTCTTTTATCTTGGTTTCTTTTATTATTACTTGGTATCGTTTGATCGGGGCGAAGGAGTGAGGCTTGGAAGCAAGGCTAGCTAATCGGGTTGGTAGCCACTCACTTAGATTTTGGAAAGAAGAAGGAAAGAGGCGCTTCACGACTCCGTTCGCAAGCCGCCTACTGCCCGTTCACCTGCACACGAACAGCTCGATTAATACTTCTTCCTTTCTTTCCATTCTCGAAATAGAAGTGCAAGTCAATGAACGAAAACAATGAAAACCATCGAAACCGTTCAAGGAAATCAAGCAAATCCTAAAACCAACTCAAAGCACGAAAGCAACAAGCGACATCAAAAACCGAGGCAATAAAAGATAGCAGCGGAGAGGTCCCTCCTGACTCTGCCGCTAAGCCGATCCTTGGGGCGCAGTCCACTGAATATGGGAATCGATTCCGAAGAAACAAATCCATAACGAGGACGAGTTCTTAATTCAATCTATCCCGATCGAACGATACCGTCTTGTGTTTCTTAGCCGCGCTCTCCGCACCGGGAGAACGGGGCGCTACATCCTACCCAACCAATTGGAAGTTTCGTCCCGAAACTTAAGAATAGAACCAACCGTTAGGGGTTATTGGTTTGAGGCAGGAGCTTAGAGGGGAGTGGACAATCTCGAGCTTCGTGGCCTGGCCCGCCACAGTTGAAGCATAGACCTTTTTGCTGTAACATCTATCAGTAGTGTGCCCACGTCTTCTACAAAAATCACAGTATGGTCTCTGGTTTCCTTTGTGGCGACCACCGTCGTTATGTCATTTAGCAGCATTGTTTTCTCCATCGTCGCTTTGGCGTTTGTGACTGGATGTATGCACAGCGCCGATAGAAACGTGAGGATATTGCGGTTCGAGAGATAGGGCGTGATTCATGACTTCACGCATTGTTCCATACTGATTATTGACCACGTGCGAATAAATGGCTGGACGGAGACCACCTTTAAACCTTCTGGCTCGACTCGCTGCATCAGGTAAATAGGCCCTAGCGAATTTGGAGAGTCGGTTGAATTCGGCAGAATACTCTTTAACTGTCATCCTGCCTTGCCTCAGTTGCACGAAGTCATTCTCCATTTTACGTTGCACTGGAGGGGGTATAAACTCCTCTTCGAACGCGGCATGAAAGGTCGTCCACGAGATCGCCTCCTCTCCGTGATCAAATTGGAGAGATCGTCGATGCACGTCCCACCAATCGTGTGCGTTGAGGCGGAGCTGTAGTTGCGCGCAGGAGACGCGCTTCTCTTCGGGGACCTCTAGCAGAGCGAAGTGATCTTCGAGCTCGGCTAGCCAATCTAGAGCTACCACCGGGTCCTCAGTCCCGTTGAACGGGGTATTGCAGACTTTCTTGAAATGGCCCAAGTTGAAGGCAGTCACGTCCCTCGGCCTTGGGATTTGAGGCGTCTCCACTTCAAGCACGGGCTGTTCCACCAGAGTCGTTGCTGTTGCGGCGGAATAGTTGGCAGCCAAGGTCTGAACGATTTGTTGCAGGGCATCGACCTGCTTCTGCTGGACTGAGAATCGGGTCTCTAGATTACTCTCGAGCTTGGCTTGGCGAGCATCGTCTCGTTGTCGTTGCGATTCTAACATTTGCATTACCCGCTCAAGCGGGTCGACTTGAGACATGCCTCTTTGGCTTCGAGAGCTTCCCGAATTGCCCGAACTGCTTTCTTGTGTTTCGATCGGTGGTTGCGCTGCAGATTGCGCTGGATCCATTCCTTCAAAAGAGGGTAAATTACATTAGGATCATAATGTATTATGGACTTATTGCATGAAAGTATCTCATTTTGGCCTAGCGAGTTCAAGAGTTCGCACAGGAATTTGATCGTTAAAGGAACTTTTCCAGCACGAAGTCTAAGGAACTTTGAATCTGTGCTCTGATACCACTATGTCATGACCCAATTCCGTAGAATCACTTGAGGCGTCCCCCGAATCGTGACCGCCGTGCGGGCCTGGAGTTGCGCCCGCACAAGGCTTTAATGATTTGCATAGCAAGCACATATTCAGAGTACGCAGATAAATTGAAACACAGATTTGAAACATAGAAAAGTTCTCTTTATTGATAATGAACATCTATTACAAACTCTTAAACGAGTTAGCTAATATGCCGAACGGCTTACAAAAGGGTTGACTCAAAATGAGATAGCAGTCCTGTACATTATATCCCTTTATAAACTCAAAACGATAAGGACCTCCAGGCTGGAGGACGGCTTTGCCACGGAGCTGCATATTGTGTATGAAGAGTTGCAAGCTCCGGTCTTCAAAATGCTTCTAGGGCACGGTGAAGGTGCGCTAACAGCTTGGACTGGATCGGGTAGACGACTTCGGCTCCTCGCTCGGTTCGCCTTGGTACGGAGAACCTGTTTCAACGAGGGTCAGCATATCGAAACATGCTGGTGAAGGCGAGCTAGCCTGACTATACCAATCAACACGTTGTTTAGTGAAGCATGCATATTTGTGGGTTTCTATCTTGCCTTAGTTCATTTACAAGTAAGCAGCATATTGAATTTACTGAAATGAACGTGCCACCGTTAGGTGGATTTTACCTGACCGTCTGAATTACCTGCACAATACTTACCATGCCTTCCCTGAAACGAAGACACAAGTTAGTATGCAACAGGTTTAAATATACGTAGAGATCACTGGCGTGGTGCCACGAGGGACAGGTTATAGTCTCAAGGCAAAGTGACGTGCAACGCGGGTGGCGAGCCCCGCTGCATAACACTTGCCGGGTAACATACGACTATACATACGTTCCGTCCGGATCGGATCGATCCCGGCGCCCCGGTGACCGTCCGCGGAACTCATAACATACCTTGTGCACAAGTTGTCCGTGATCGAATAGCACTCATAGAATAGTTCCATAGCATAACGGTTTTGCATAGTCATCCTGACAGTTTATTTCATAACAAGCATATATTTCCATACTTAGCACGATTCATAGAACAGTTATAGACGAACTAGCATACAGGATGATAACCGTTCATAAGTTTGTTGACAAGCATAATAACCAAGTTATTCTCTTTTATCTTGGTTTCTTTTATTATTACTTGGTATCATTTGATCGGGGCGAAGGAGTGAGGCTTGGAAGCAAGGCTAGCTAATCGGGTTGGTAGCCACTCACTTAGATTTTGGAAAGAAGAAGGAAAGAGGCGCTTCACGACTCCGCTCGCAAGCCGCCTACTGCCCGTTCACCTGCACACGAACAGCTCGATTAATACTTCTTCCTTTCTTTCCATTCTCGAAATAGAAGTGCAAGTCAATGAACGAAAACAATGAAAACCATCGAAACCGTTCAAGGAAATCAAGCAAATCCCAAAACCAACTCAAAGCACGAAAGCAACAAGCGACATCGAAAACCGAGGCAATAAAAGATAGCAGCGGAGAGGTCCCTCCTGACTCTGCCGCTAAGCCGATCCTTGGGGCGCAGTCCAATGAATATGGGAATCGATTCCGAAGAAACAAATCCATAACGAGGACGAGTTCTTAATTCAATCTATCCCGATCGAACGATACCGTCTTGTGTTTCTTAGCCGCGCTCTCCGCACCGGGAGAACGGGGCGCTACATCCTACCCAACCAATTGGAAGTTTCGTCCCGAAACTTAAGAATAGAACCAACCGTTAGGGGTTATTGGTTTGAGGCAGGAGCTTAGAGGGGAGTGGACAATCTCGAGCTTCGTGGCCTGGCCCGCCACAGTTGAAGCATAGACCTTTTCTGCTGTAACATCTATCAGTAGTGTGCCCACGTCTTCTACAAAAATCATAGTATGGTCTCTGGTTTCCTTTGTGGCGACCACCGTCGTTATGTCGTTTAGCAGCATTGTTTTCTCCATCGTCGCTTTGGCATTTGTGACTGGATGTATGCACAGCGCCGATAGAAACGTGAGGATATTGCGGTTCGAGAGATAGGGCGTGATTCATGACTTCACGCATTGTTCCATACTGATTATTGACCACGTGCGAATAAATGGCAGGACGGAGACCACCTTCAAACCTTCTGGCTCGACTCGCTGCATCAGGTAAATAGGCCCTAGCGAATTTGGAGAGTCGGTTGAATTCGGCAGAATACTCTTTAACTGTCATCCTGCCTTGCCTCAGTTGCACGAAGTCATTCTCCATACTGATTATTGACCACGTGCGAATAAATGGTCGCGGGTTGGTTGTCGAGATGGGCAACGTCACAGCGGACTCCGACGGAGATGGGTCTGCAAAGGGGATGGCCGCGGGTTGGTTGCCGAGATGGGCAGCATCACAGCGGACTCCGGCGGAGATGGGTCTTCAAGGAGATGGGTCTGCAGAGTTTTGCGGCGGCGGCGGCACGGAAGTCGATGTATAAATAGGGCATGCACAGTGATTCCGATGGGGCTTCGCTTAGGGTTCGATTAGGCTTTGGGTCGGGTTGCTGTGTCCGACCCGACCCGACCCATTATAATGGGTGGGCTTGGTTCGGCTTAGCCCGTGGTTTGGTTCGGTCAACGGTTTGGTTTAATCTGGGTTTAGACTGGTTCGGTTTACAATACCATTAGTTTTTTTAAGGCTTAAAACTTGTTTCCGGAGTCCAAATAATTCACCAAAAAATACCACATGTCCGTTTTTTCCAATTTACACCATAAAATCTTATTTCCATAATATTTTAATACCAATAAACTGCATAAAAAATCCTCAACTAACATTTACCTTGGTTCTTCCTCCAGAAATTACCGAAAATCCGGAAAAATTATATTAAAATTTATTCTGAAAATTAGGGTATTTACATAATGGTTTGGAGCAACCCATTAACGAATACTTGCAGCTAGCTCGAGGCAACATTGACGGTCTCGTTCAAGCTAGGTACGACTTCCTGACTGCGCAGCTTGTTGAACAGATGGAGTCTCTGAATAAGTCCATCGAGGCTCAACAGCAGGAGATGGATCATGAGCGTCTCCAATTGGAGTATGTCGTTCCCGAATTGACCCAGTGCGAAGCCGAATATGAGGAAGTGGCAGCGAAGTCCCGCATATTGAAGGATAAGCTCGTTCGAGTAGAGGCGAAGGTTCTCTCTTTGTCGGCAGCCCGAGATGTGCTGAAGGAGCGACGGGCGACTGTTCAGCAGAATCTGACGCGTGTGGGTGCTTTCCACTCAGGTTTTGTGTGGGCTTGGTCTGAGCTAGCTTCTTTGAACAACGATGCGGCAAGGTTAGAACGGGCTCGCGCCGACGTCTTGAACTCCCGGGATGAGAGAATGGTTGCTCTGGCGCAGCAGATTCGTGACCTAACCGCTCCCCCCAAATGATGTACTTTTTTGCTTTTTAATGTACTTTTTCTCTTTCTGGAAGTAATAAAGAGACTCTTATCTGACTTTGTGGACCCATCATTTTGGAATATAAATGACAGGTTTGGGTGAAAGTGATATCAGAGGTAATATGGACGTGATATACTCTCGGTAAGTTTCAGCAGGACATATCTATTCAGAGGTTATATGGACATGATAGAATATGCTTTAGCCAAAATTTGTACACAAAACACTATCAGAGGTAATATGGACGTGAAAGGTCTCGAAGTTCCAAATTAGTTAAACATATCTATTCAGAGGTTATATGGACATGATAGAATACGATCCAACTAGTTTCGTTTTGGAAGAAGTATTGTCAGAATAAGGTCTTCACCATACTCCATTTGAGCAAAGGAGGTTAAGCATAGTACCTTTTCAGGAATTTGCCATTGATAGGAGCCATTAACAGGTCTCCATTAGGCTTGGCTTACCTGTAAGTGCCGTTTGAGAACGTCGTCTCGATCATATAAGGGCCTTCCCATTTGGGCTAGAATTTGCCCTTACTCCTGTGAGTAAGAATCATCGGCCTTCTTACGGCTAAAACTAGCTCGCCAACTTTGAACACTCTTTCCTTTACTTTTTGATTAAAAGCTCTGAAAATGCGTGCTTAGTAGAACGTGATGCGCTGTTGAGCTTGGAGGTATTTCTCGTCTAATCCTTCTAGCTCTTGAAGCCTTAACAGGTCATTCTTTCTTGAGTCAACTCAATAGCCACGGCTATCCTGAGTAACGGAATTTGGATCTCGATGGGGAGAACTGCTTCGCTTCCGTAAACTAATGAGAATGGGGTACAACCTGTCGGTGCTCGTACCGTTGTGCGGTATGCCCAGAGACATTCTCCCAGCTTCTCATTCCAATCCCTCTTGTTCGAAGAGACAAACTTTTTCAATAGCTTGATAATGGTTTTGTTGAAAGCTTCCGCTAAACCATTAGCACCAGGATTATATGCCGTAGAGGCCACATTTTGTATCCGATTTTTATCGCAAAATCGATGAAACGCTTGGCTGATGAATTGAGGCCCATTGTCATGAATTATCCTCCGGGGTATCCCGAAGCGATAAATGACGTGATGCATGATGAAGCTGATCACATTATATGCCTTCACCTCAACAAGAGGGATCGCCTCTGCCTATTTGGAAAAATAATCTGTGATGGCCAGTATGAACCGGTGACCTCTGGAAGAAGACGGGTGAATAGGACCAATGATATCCATATCCCATGCTTCGAAAGGCCAGGACGCAACCGTAGGATGTAGATATTCAGGAGGTTGATGGATAAAGTCTGCATGGACCTGACAGGCTCTACATTGTCTTGCATACTTTATTGTATCTGTGATCATAGTAGGCCAGTAATAGCCCATTCTCCTGATGTGATCCTGTAGCTTAGGACCGGGTTGATGCACTCCGCATACGCCGTCGTGAGCTTCACGGATAATCCGATGTGCTTCATCACCAGAGAGACATCGTAATAATAGTCCATCATAAGATCGGCGATATAGACATTGTGAAGATACGTCGAAATAGAAGCGCAATGATCGTCTTTTGACAGATACTGCTTCTTTAGGGTCTTCTGGCAAGATTCCGTATGCTACGAAATCTATAAAGGGACTTCTCCAGTCTCTCTTTGGAAGATCTGTGTTCTCCGCGTAGCTGTGTTCTATGTAAAAGTTATTTTTCACACAGAATAAATATCTGTTAAGAAGGATCACCGAATTCTGCCTTCTTATAGGGGTAGCTAAATCTGCAGCTAGACTGGCTAGGGCATCAGCTTCCAGATTCTGATATTGAGGTACATGCTCTAGGAAGAATCCTTTGAATGTCATGGCTATCTCGACCGATGCTCGGTGATAGGGGATGAGGTCTGGATTCCGGACTTCATATATTCCTCTGACTTGATTGACGATCAGCAGAGAATCACCGAAAGCTTCCAGAGATTCGACGCCCAATTCTTTAGCGACTTGAAGCCCGATTAGTAGAGCGTTATACTCCGCCACATTGTTAGAACATGGCTCGCTAAGAGAATATGCTCAGTAGATGACGAGCTTATCAGGAGTAACCAGGACAATCCCTACTCCCGAAACCATGTTTCCCCTAGGACCAGTCCTGGAGGCACCATCGAAGAACAGTTGCCATGCATCACTTTCCATTACGGAATTATATTCTGCAACTTCGTCGGGAATGTCCTCGTACAGTTTGGAGGCCTCCGGGATCGTATGAGCAGGAAGTCAGCCAACGCTTGGCCTTTGACGGACTTCTGAGGGACGTACACTATGTCATACGGTGTTAATAACATCGCCCAAGTCACGAGTCGGGAATTAAGAACACCTGGCTTGTTCATCAGTACCCGAAGAGGATTGATCCTGAAGATAATGTGAATGGTTTGGCCTGTGACATAGTGCCGCATTTTCTGGATAGCGAACATCAGAGCCAAGCATTCTTTCTCCACTGGGTTATACCGGTGTTCGGCTCCGACCATCATCCTGCTGAGGTAGTAGATAGCCTGTTCATGACCTATATCATTCTTTTGTGCGAGAAGAGCTCCCAGAGAATGATCCATCGCTCGAACATACAGAACGAATGTTCTTCCTATGACTGGAGGCACCAGAACTGGCGGACTAGTGAGGTAGCGTTTGATATCGTTAAACGCTTGCTGACACACTTCGTCCCATACGAAGGATACACCTTTCTTCATGAGACGATAAAAGGGCTGACATCTCCCAGAGAGGTTGGATATGAATCTCTGGATATAAGCCAGACGACCTTGAAATCCCCTGAGTTCTCTCAGGTTACGGGGCGGTCGCATTTCTAAGATGGCCTTGACTTTATCAGGGTCCACTTGAATGTCTTTGGCGGTAATGACAAATCCCAGAAATTTGCCACTAGATACCCCCAGAAATGACTTTGTAGGATTTATTTTGAGTTGATGTTGGCGCATCAATTCAAATACTGTCTTCAAGTCTTGGATGTGATTATCCTTGAGACGACTTTTGACAGCTACATCGTCCACATAACACTCCACTGTTTTGTGTAAATGCTCATGGAATATGTTACTTATAGCCCGTTGGTACGTAGCCCCGGCATTCTTCAATCCGAAGGGCATGACCGTATAGCAATATACCCCCAATGGTGTCCGGAAGGCAGTATGCTTCTCGTCCTCAGGATGCATCTTGATTTGGTTGTATCCTGAAAATTCGTCCATGAAAGACATACGTTCAAAACCGCATGTATTATCAATCATGACATATGTGATGGGAAGAGAAAACTCATCCTTGGGGCAGGCTGCATTCAGATCTCGGTAATCGATGCAGACACGTACTTTTCCATTTTTTTTCATGACCGGGACAACATTGGCGACCCAGTCGGGATATTGTTCTTCCCGGATGAAACCGCAGGCTATCAACTTCTTGATTTCAGTTTCAATGGCGTCCATCATATCTGGGCGGAACCGGTGTTGGTGCTGCTTCACAGGCTTCGAATCTGGCAATATATTGAGTTTATGAGTAGCCACCTTTGGATCAAGGCCTGGCATATCCTCATAATTCCACGCAAAGACGTCGATATATTCTTTTATCAGCTCGATAACTTCTTCCCTTTCTGCTTCGGAAAGATTGTTACTGATAAATATCGACTTTGGTAAAAGTTCATCCCCAATGTCAATCTGGATAACTTTATCTTCAGTGGGAGGTTCTCTCTGCTCGAAGCGGAACTCCCATTGTGTATCCATTTGCTGAGCCCAAGCGTCAATCTCAAACAGTTCAGATTCTTGTTCGTCTGCTTCGAAGGAATCTGTCACTATCATATTTACTGATAATGTTCATGAGATGAGTCGGAGGGCGCTGAGCCATTTTGAGAAGAGGAAAAGATATCCTCGTTTGACTCAGGAGTCGCAAGGGAGGTGTATACCCTCACCCGAAACGAGTTCGTTGATAGTAGGGATCGCTGTGCAGCGGCATTCGTCTGCCTTTCCCGTAGTTGAGACTTGGTTCCAGCTTCAAGTTATAACCCATACTTTGCATGATCTTCAAAGCTTGTGGGCTGTATCTGTGAACCTGCATTTTACCGGCATCGTCATCGAAAGAATCTTCTTGCATAGTCGGTTCATTGCGCATGCGGCCGAAGACTATTGAATACTGACTGCTGCAAGTAGGCGGGACAATGAAGATAGAATCCTCATGCGGTTCATATGTCGTGGTGACATTGGATGATGACGCCACTTTCCACATATACGGATGATAGGAATCTATAGCTTCCAAGAAATTTTGTGCTATAGGTTCTATATCGTCATGGGGAGAGGATTCCTGGTTCAGAATTTGAGCGTCAATATACTGGAAAAGAGGATGTTTATTTTCATCTGAAACTTCGTTCCCGGTTGCATTTACATCAATCGGCTGCCTGTTGCGCCGAAGTTTGATGACCAAGGGTGGAGGCTTCTGGTTCAAAGTGATCACTAGAGGATCACCCCCTTTTTCTGACCTGGTTTTGTTCAGGTGGATAACCATAGGCTCTATGGCTTTTGGACGAGTAGTCCATCCTTTCACCTTGATTGACAGAGGTTGCTTGGCAGAGGATTCTTCTTGCTTCCGGTGGGATTCCTTCTCTGCTTCGGCTGACACCTCTTCCGTGTAGTCTTGAGAGTACAACACGGCATCAGAGTAGTAGGATTCTACTCCTTTGAACGGGTTCAGGTCAGCAAACTCCGTTTGTACTGTTCCTTGGGCATCTACATATTTAAAGCATTGATGTAGAGTCGAAGGAACGATGTTGTGGTCATGGATCCAAGGTCTGCCCAGCAGAATATTGTAGGACACCTCTGAATCAATGACATAACATGTAGCCACCGATCTGAGGTTGCCAATCTGGATCCTCAGGCGAATTTTCCCCAACGGCTTACTTTTCCTTGCGTTGAAACCCACGATTGTAGTGGTGGTGTAAGCCAATTCGCTGGTAGGAATCCTCGGCGGTCTAAGCAGACTATGAGGAATGATGCTGATTGATGATCCCGGATCTATGTGAATCCGGTCGACCTCCATGGAACCGACGTACCCGATGTAATAGAGGGGTCTGTCATGCCTGTTATATTTTAACAGCATGTCATCTTGAGTGAAAGTGATATTCGGGACCACCTCCATCACACTGTGGTATTGAGGGCATGCCACTGGTTCTTCGTCAGGGGACTTGAGCTGGGTCAAGTATGCATCCTACTGCATCAATGCTTCACTCAGGGCTTGATGAGTGTCTTAAGAGAGCCTGAGTAGTTCAAAGATGGACAACCTGGCTGGTGTATTAGCCAATTGGGCTAGGATGTTGAAGTTGTACAGCTTCTCTAAACCTTTGTTTCGAATGTTTTTCACAGGTTTATCGAAACGCACTTCTTTTTGCTTCCCTCTGTCCGCCGAAGTTGGTCTCGAAGGACCGGCCTCTGGTACGGCGGATTCTGGTTCTGAAGGCTTGGCAGCTGAAGCGTCTGCCGATGCATCTTCCTGGCTGGCTCTATAGTCCTGGAGGTAAACTTTCCCTGAATGGGTTCCAGTAGCAAGACCTCGTCTTCTGATGCCGAGTGTACCATAATCATGTGACACGGTTTGTGCTTTTGAGTTCTTTTTGGACTTAGCCTTAGCAGCTTGAGTCTCTTTCTCGATCTTCGACACCAGGTCTGGATGAACCCACATAATCTCGCCTCGCTGGGTAGGTAGGGGTAGCAGGTCATGATTTTGACCCCTAGCCGGAGGGAGATTAACGATGTTCATCGTTGTCCGAGAAATAGGTGTAACACCGTCCAGGACTTCTTGGGGAGGCAGATTGCCAAATTGCAGAGAGATCATGCTGGCTGTGACCGTTTTCTCACTGTTGCGCAGAGTGATGGCCATAGCATCGATCAGCTCCTGGATCTTCCTTTTTAGTACATAACATGCCTTTATAGGGTGGTGTACGTATCTATGGAAGATGCAGTACTTGGGGTTATTAGTACTGCCGACTTCATTGGGCCGCTTCTTCTCAGGAAGGGTAATCTTGTCGCTTTTGACGAGACACTCGAATATGCTCGGAATATCGTCGTCGTCGAAAGAGTACACTTCAATGGGCCTGGAAGTCCCAGGTTTCGTCTGCATGGTTGCCGCAGTCTTTTGTCTGGACGTATTGATCGCCAGAGCTTCTTTTCCTTTGGAACTGCAAGGATGGTTGTTGTTGGGGGATGACCTCTTGCCTCTGTCGGAGGCAGAGATCATGATGCCATTGTCATGCGCCTTTCGACTGTTGTCCTCGGCGGCTACTGCTGAGATGATGAACGAGGGCCAATCATGGAACTGATATGGTCCTGTGAACACTGAGATCACGGGAAGAAGGTTCTTCCTGCAAATGTCCACCAATGCCGAGTCTGGAATCCGGGAGGCATTTGCAAAGTGGCTTGACGAAAACGTTCGATGAAGGTGCGAACGTCATCTTTTTCCTTCTGCTTCACTTCGATGAGAGAGGACATCGACATGTCCATCCCTCCTTCGTAGAATCTTGCGAAGAATAAGGCTTTGAAGTCGTTGAAGGAAGTAATGCAGTTGTCCGCCAGGCTGCGGTACGACTGGTAAGCCACTCCCGAGAGACAGCCCTTGAACACCCGAGTGAGGAGGGCATCATTCCCCTGTAGTAACACCGTCATCATACTGAAGTAGTTCATGTACTGACTCGGTGATATTTTTTCCTCGAACAGAGCCATGGTTTGTGGTTTATATTTAGGAGGGAAAGGGGCCTCTTCCCAGATAGCTGGGTAAGGCTGGTTGATTCCCAATTTCTTGAGCTGATCTTTGTGCTTCAAGGCATCAAATTGGGCTTTCAGCTCCCGTACTGCCTGTATCAGATTTTCAGCCGGTAGCGGGACCACGGAGTGGTGAGGAATCGGTTGTATTATGACTCCAACGGGAGGTAATACATTCTCCGAGTGAGAAAGCGGAGGAACTGCTGACTCTTGATCTAGAGCAGGCTCTTGGATCGTGTTGGATGGTGGTAAGTCCACACCCACACGTATCTGAGTTGGAGGAACCGATGCTTGAGCCATGGCAGTTGTGTGTTGAGTTAGCATCATCTGGTGCATGTTCTCCATCATGGATTTCATCTCTTTGAGAGACGTCTCCAGTATAGTGATGCGTTGCTTAGCGCTCCCGGACGGGGAAGCTTCCTCGCGTTCATCTCCAATGGCATAAACTCCCATCTCCCTGGGTGTCATTGAAAGATTAGTACAGGTTCTGTAGAAGTTGACTCTATACTTTCGGAGTCTGATTCGGGAGACTGGCGACCCCCAGCATCGGAATCAGAAGAGTACGAAGCCGGTTGTCGTGACCTTAAACGAGTGTTTCGGAACACCCCAGCTTCGGTGTTCCTAAGGAGCATGTTGAATCTTCTTCGGCTCGGAGTTCTAGAGGGATGACGTCTTGAGCCCGACCTTCCTCTAGGTATGTGTGAAGCCATGTTCACAGATGCATGCGTGGGCTCTTCTTCCTGGAAAGACGGAGAGTAGCTCAACCGGTCGAAAATCGACCATTTTGCTTCAGAACAACAATAATTAATTATAATCCAATAACTATTACAACAGTGCTCGCTAGGAGGCGTAATAGACATGCTGGAAGATCCCCTCTCCTTGCATTTCTGGATCAGATACTTGCGCAGGTCAGGAGGAGTTACAGAAGAAGAAGATGATGGCTTGTTCCTTCTGTTCACATCAGTGGGCAAGAGGATGTTGGGAACCATAGTTTTTCCTGTGCCACCTATATACAACATATTGGCCATCTGGGTAGCGGATAATCCCCGAGGAGGGTGTCTTTCCGCAAATTGAGCCTTCTTTACGCTGAGGGGCTTCTCCTGGCGTAATTTGGAGCTCTGCTATGGTTGGCGTAAAGCTGAGGATGTCCTCAGTCGGCCGTCAGCCTCTCGCGTAATCCGGAGGGCGGGCAGATTGTTCCCTTGCTGGCATAAAGGCCGAGAAGTTGAGTAGTCCGTCGCTTGCTTTCCCTTGCGTAGATTGCAGGGATCATCTACTTTTCCGCGGAAGGCAGATGCATTTTTACGCGCGGAGCGCGTTTGGGATTCCTGATTTGGCGCTGAGGCATTATCAGAAATTTTGTCTATTCCGTCACAGACGGGAGACAGAATTTTACGCACAGAGCGCGATGTGTACTTCTGGACTAGCGCTGAGGGATTGCCAGAAGTTTTGTCTGCCTTGTCAGAGACAGGCGACTGAATTTTACGTGTAAGGTGCGGAGTATACTTCTGGATTGGCGCTGAGGCATTGCCAGAAGTTTTGTCTGCCCTGTCAGAGACAGGCGACTGAATTTTACGCGCAAGGCGCGGAGGGAGCAATGCTACAACCTCGTTGGTCGGAGAGATTGAAGAGATCGGAGAGTCGACAGGAATGGTAGAGGATGTCTTGGGCATCCAGACCTTACGCAGCTTCCTGTTGTCTTGGACAGAGAGAGAGTGAGAGCTACCCCCTGTTCGAAGCATATCTTCATAGGCAGACTGGTCGAACTGGACGACCAGTGTCTTCTTTACGGATCCCACGGATACCGCATCGTGTTGAGCAATTGCTTCCTCATCAGAAGAGAAAGATGTCCCCAGCAGAGTCGCCATCTTGTTGTCTGATAAAATAAATAAAAGATATGGAAACGAGGCTTTATACGAAAACTCGCTCTTTATGTTTACAAACAAGCAGTACAATTAATCCTATACGAAGATGTCAAGTATAATTTTTTAATCTGGATAAATATTGCTATAGGAGTCTGATCTGCAGTCGATTACTTTGTCCCTTGGACCACACGATGATGAAGAAATATCGTAGAAGACAGAAAGCAGCTTTGAAGGTTGCTAAAGAGAGTGGATGCTCGATGCCAAAGTCGTCGATCACTACCCTTTGCCTGAGCTCTGGATTCTTCTCTCTTGAAATCTACGACCAAATCTCGACCTTGGATCTGATACTGGATTTCTCAACCAATTTTCGACTTCTTTCTCTCCTTGTTCTCCCTTGGACCTCTGTTGATAGATGTCTCTATTTATAGAGTTTTAGTGACAGTGACCACTCAGTCGGTGTAGAAACCGAGTAGTAGAAAGTACAGCACCCTTTTACACGATGGTTACAATAACCATTGCCCCCGTATAGATGACCTTTTGAATGAGCGTGTGACGCGTGTCCAACTAAGGGACAACGTGTATAACTGCTGCGAAGATCACGACGTAGAAGCCATGTAGGTAGTTATCCTTTGTGTAGAAGAGATTGGCATAGAAGCCAATAACTGTCACCATGGCGTAGAAGCCAAGTAGGCATAGAAGCCGAGCAGGCGTAGAAGCCGAGCAGGCGTAGAAGTCGAGTAGGCGTAGAAGCCGAGTGGGTATAGAGGCCGAGTGGGCGTAGAAGCCAAGTGGGTATAGAAGCCGAGTGGGCATAGAGGCCGAGTGGGCGTAGAAGCCGAGATGATGTGGACGTTTTAGCCAAAATTACAGCTTTTGGAGATATAATCAAATCTCTTGCATTAAATGCAGAGATCTGCCCCCCATCCTGCGCATTAAATGCAGAGGTGTGTCTTCAAGATTTGCCATCATTATGCGCATTAAATGCAAATACGCGCCTCGAATCCTGTACGAAGAGTAACTGCTGACGTGGCAGTCTGTTTGTCTTCTGCAGAGCGTAAGAAGCTCACGTCTGCCTGTGTAAAACTAGGCAGTGTATCCCCTTGTATGCGTAAAAGCAGTTTACACAAAGAAAATGGCAGTAAATGACAGCCTAGGTTGCAGTGCCGTGCCATCATTATAGCCGTCGCCTGGGTAGTCGTGCAGTACTCTTTGTCAGGAGTCCAGATGTCAGGTTCATTGCATGATCTGACAGGTTCATTTCGAAGAATACAAAGCGTTTCTCGTACACTTCAATGCTGTATTTGAAAGCGGATGAGTTCTACGCATAAAGGCGATGTAGCACCCTTTTTACGCTAAAGCAGCCTGGACATACTGCATTACACGGATGGTCCTTGAGCTTATACATTACGCTGTGCTCAGCGGAAAAGCTCTGTTGCACGTTGATGGCTCTGAGGTCCTCTGTTTACGCTGCCCTGCATCAACATGCTGCATATAGCCATCCAGCGTATTTTTTATGCTTCTACACTAATTGTTATCATATACTCTAACCTATCTTGCCATATTAACTAATTGACACTCACCTAACAATACTATCATCTCACTATTAACTAACATCTCACTGATACAACATACAAAAGTAATATATACTAACTAACTAATTATCTAATATCTAAATAATGGCTGAACAATGCACAGCCATGTACAATCTTTGAAACATCCATTTGAGCCCCCCCCCCTCCCCCCCAACTTGCACCGTCAAGTATATGATGACTGGTACCCTATTCAAGACCGATACACCTTGGCTTCGCTCACATTCCAATACTGATATCAAACAACTAACTAATACTAATACTCACATTAGCTAACTTCCTACTGATACTTCTATTATACACTAACTAACATATATTAACTAACTGATAACTCATATCAATACACTAACTGATATCTTATATACACTATACTAACTGGACATATATACTAACTGATATTTACTTAACTAAACTAGTTAATATACTACTGACATCTAACTAATATATTAACTAACTAATGATTTCAAGTTGACATCCAGGTATCAGGTACAAATCTGATACCAATACCCCTCTAGATTACCTGAGCTCTGAGACCTGATACCTGCTCTTACCCGAGTTTTCTTGTCTCTATGATATCTGTTGCGACCATATATTAAGGGACTGATACTCTGCCTATCAGTTGCAATGTAGGGTCTAAACCAGGTTGGCCACACATCAATACTTCATTACAGGGATTCCCTCTATACCTCATAATTCCCGACACACACACATACACACACACACACACACACATACAACACTGTGTATCAGGCCTTAATGGGTTTACATCATTGGTGCACACAGTGCATCCTTGCACATGTACAGAGCTGGACAACCCGAGCCCCCTTCTCAACCTACAGCAGTTGTAAACCCCCACACAGTCACTGAATGCTGGAACCCCCTTAACTGCTAATGATACTTGCTATGATGTTGCCACATTACTCCCCACCTGCAAAGTTCACTCACCAATTTGAAGCAACTGTTATTGAAATACCTACATGCATCATTGCTTCTAATGATAATGCTTGTTGTGCATATAGTATAGGTAGCTGCTTCTACCACCATTCATTCCCTGCTTCCATACTCTACACTAATTACTCATACATACACTCCTTATCACCCACCTGCACATAAACACACACTAATATCTAACATCACCTAAACATATACCGACACAAGCACTTGGGGGCTTCAATACACAAAACCTTGCACACCCTTGATACTAGCTGTTCTGCAGAACACGTATAGCTCACTATAGAATGCAGTGAGCACAATCCTTCTCCCTTTTCCAAGCTAACACTCATATATACATACATATATACATCTAATTATATATAAATACTCACAACAAAACTTATGGACAATCACCAGACACTTGGTTTGTACTCCCCAAGATACTCATGATACGCACTCACCATACCAAGATATGCTCCCAAAACCCTAATACTTAACAAATACCTATTATACACATCAAATCATTTTAAAACAACTAAACTAATTAATTACAATATAAATTAAAGAGAGATCACATTCCTATGAACAAATCTCCCAAAATGGATCATGTATCGCAAAATTTTATACCGTATCGTGATACGGCCTACTCGTATTCAAGTGTGGATACGTAGCTAGCCTCACAACACTAATACAAGCCTAATTAGATCTACTAAACTTAATGACAAGCACTTGGTGCCCCAATCTCGGATTTTTCCTAAATTTGGCACCAAACTCAATGTAAAAGTCATAATAGAAATAATTAGAAGTCAAAACTTCTTCCTATTAGTAGCCCTAATGTATGGATAGGTTCCTAATGATTAGATGCAATAATTATAACCTAATTAGAGAGGAAATCTCAAATTTTACCTATTGGGAGATGAATTTCCAATGCAAAGTCAAATTGACACAATTTGGACACTAACTTCTTGTCCAAAGCCTTCCTCTCCAAGTACTCTTGCCAAACTCAAGCTTCTAGTCTCCTTAGATGGTGAGAATGAGTGAATGAGAGAAATTTGTGAAGAATCTGGTGGAGGAAGGGATCAAATTGGGGAAGAACACCAAATGGAGATTAATTAGAATAAAATTGAGAGGAGAGAGAAATTCTTCCCCCACATATAGGACCGGCCACTACCCCCTTGTCCAAGTAATATACATTATCATATTTTCCCCTATTGGGTTGTCATGAAGAGGGATTTAATTAATGGAAGCTTCCATGCCTAATGATGGTTTAATCTAATCTCAAATTAATGAAAGGAAATGGCTAATTTGGTTTCAAAAGTGACTAGTCTAAATATTGGTTCAAGCTGTCATGTCATGTCTAGTTAGGTCCACTAGTGTCATGTCTAATAAAATAGTCCAATCTAACAACCAATCATAATATTAGTCATCATAACATGCATAATATTAAAATAATAAAAAAATTATAATACATTATCTATAATTATACAAATTGACAAAATTATCCCAATTCTAAAAATGTGGTAGTTACACTGCAAAAACCACAAAAGAGCCTGGTCAGAAACTCAAGAAACATGCTCATGTGGCATGACTCCCCATGCGGCAGAATTAGTTATGCGGCTGGATCACCCATACACCGCAATTGTCCATACGACATGATCAGTTATGCGGCCTAACCTAGCCATGCGGCAGAGAAGCTCATGTGGCGTAGTCGCTCATGCGGCACAACTGTCTATGCGATATAGCCCCCTATGCGGCAGAATCAGTCATGCAACCTGGTTGCTTACGCGGCTACCCATGCAGTAATGAGTACGGTGGCACATATACGTATCCATGCGTTCGACCGTGTGTCTCTGTGTTTTTGTCTTCCCTGGCAAAACCTACCCTGGATCGGTGGGTGAACGTTGGTGGGTAATGGGGGGAGGTCCGTCGTGGCGGCACGACCCATCCCCTTGCTCATGATCTTCCATTGCCTTTAGGAGCCTTCTTAGCGGCGGAGGCGGCGGAGGAAGCAACCTTGGGAACCATGGCAACAACAAAAAAGAGGAAAGAGAAAAGAGAGTTTGGAGAAAAAGACTTCTCTCTCTCTCTCTCTCTTCCCCCTATATATAGGGGGGACTATGCGACAACGAATGATGACGGTGGCTGTTCGAATCCAAATCAGCAATCTGCCTCAATCCATGCAGCGACAACGGTTGGCGGTGACTCCTCGTTAGTTGAGAAACTGTATCCATTGACGGTGTATAATCCCATGATTTATATTAAGGGGGCATGGCCTTTATGCGGCCTTTATGCGGCCTGCATCATTTTGAAAACTTTGATGGGTGTCTTGTAGAAGCATAAAAAATCATGCAGGCCGCATAAAGGCCATGTCCCCTTAATATAACAACCAAGCCGCAGAAACTACATGTGGCCTGAACAATCAAGTCGCAGAGAAGCCACATGCGACATGATCAACCAAATCGCAGAGAAGCTATATAGTATACTATATGCGGCCTGAATGACCACAGAGCGGAGAGGCTGCATAAAATCCCCTGACACAGATTCTGATGTCTGTTAGAAGCTCTGACACATCACTCATCACTATGAGATACTTCAAGACTCGTGAAGACGACGGCTCAGAAAAAGACAACAAGTCATATCAGTTCATTAATTACTTTGATAAACGTGCCATGCCACTTGTCCTACGTATGCGACAACAAGACCCATACGGCCTCGTCACCATGTGGCTTAAGTGTCCATTCGACCAAAGTCTGACGAGAGCTTGCATGTGGCCACAATGCTATACGGACAAAGTGTCCATTCGATCAAGGCCCAATGAGAGCGCGTATACGGCTACGACGCCATGAGGCCACAAAAAGAAACATGTGGCCAAGTTGCTATGCGGCCTCCAACTCACAAGATCTTTCTGTTACAACTGAAGTGATCTTCGCACAGTTGCTGCTAACTATGTGTGCAGCTGACCAAGTCACGCACACAACGGGTTAAAAACAATCCCGAGATCTCTTCAACAACATATCTCTACCAAGACCACGTGGCAATCTGCCCATGGCATGTGGCTACAGTTGCAACTGATTATGTTGAAGGAGCCTTATGCGGCCACCAAACAGAGGCATATGTGGCACCCATAGTCCATCAGCACGATGGCTATAAATAGGAGCAACTTGAATGTCCCAAAGGTCAACTTTTTCTGCTTCAGAGAGAGACCATACCCTCCCAGAGATCTGTATACGTGCACCCAAGCTTAAGAGAGGGAGAAGAGAATAAAGCATCCCTCACTCATGCATCGGATCGTCAATGGAGTAAATGAGCCGCCATAGCGCTCTTTGTCCATCGTCATGTCCCAGAATAAAAAAATTGTACTTAGATTGTCTGTCTAGGACCTCTCTGTACTCTCTTCTATTTTTCATTAAAGCAATCAATTTTAATGGCGAATAAAGTCCGGCGCTTCACCTTGTTGATCTTCTTCGCAGGAGCAGAAGATGTAGCCTTGGGCCCCAGGGCAGATGGTGGTAGAAAGTGATCGGAGCAGGAAAAGAGTCACAGATGAAGGGAGAGGAGAACTCAGCAAGGAAAAAAAAGTTCTTCTCTCTCCCGCGAGACTCCTATTTATAGGCTGCCCAAGAGATAATAGTAGCCCCCTCGATTCCCGCGTCCAGCTGTCAATCTCTACGATGGACGATTAGGTTTTGAGATGGACTTACCTACATAACCGTCAACTTGGGATCCATGTGAAGAGGCGGGTCAGAATCCAAAAGAAGATTTATTCCAAAATCGAAACAAATCTGTCAATTAAAGTAGAAGTGACAGCCTAGAAGCACTCATCCATGCGGCCAGCGACCAAGTGGTTCTAATGTCCATGCGACACAATATCCATGCGACCAAAAGTATTTTTTCCTCCATGCTTCTTATTCAAAGTATTTCAAACTTGTCAGTTTGAAAACTTTGAAGAGGTCCTGAAGAAGCATAAAAAATATGCATCCATGCGTCCAACAGCCATGCACCCCCAGTAAAGTACAGAAGAGATCAGGCTGCGAGTCACCCTGCTGCCCAGAAAGGCGACATCCATGAGGCCCAATCAGCCGAAGAAGCTTTGGCCGCAAATAGACCTGGTATGCCATCCTAGCAACATGAACATCTTTGATACAGAATCTTGACAAAAAAGATTTTTTGAATGCCTCAAAAGACGTGAACACACTAAATGACAGAAGTCACATATTAGTACAGAATTTTACTCTCGATGGATGTGCAGTTCCACGTGTACAGTACAACTGGCCCCATGCATCTCAAGTTCTCTGCGGTCCCATGCGTCTCTGGCCCCATGAGTCCCAAACTCCATGCAGCACTATGCGTCTTTGGCCCCATGCGTCATAGACTCCATGCGGTCCCATGCGTCTCTCGCCCCATGTGTCCCAGGTTCCATACAATCTCATGCGTCTCTGGTCCCATACATCCCAAGCTCTATGCGGCTCCATGTATCTCTGGACCGATGCATCCCAGACTTCATGTGGCTCCATGCGTCTATGTCCATATGTGTTTCAGACTCCAGGAAGACCAAATCTTGCTGTTACGACCAGAGTGATTCTCTCCAACCAAGTGCGGACTATGTGTCAAACTGACCAAGTCATGCCCACAAAGGATGAGAACTACCCAGATCTTCAGCAACAGAAGATCCCAACAAGCGCCCATGTGACATACTGGCTCGCTCACTGTTACAGCTGCACCCTATTAAGGAGGCACACGTGGCACCCTCTAGCAGTCATGCGGCCCAACATATGCATGCCCACGGATGACTATATATACCCGGGTGGCATGCCCAAAAAGGGGACAGATAGAGAGGGTCGCCCAACACAGAGAGAGAGCATACTGAGATGAGCAAAGAGAGAATATAAGCTTTCTCACCCTGCATCGGATCGTCAACGGAGTAAAGGAGCCACCACAACGCTCTTTGTCCATCATCACACCCCAGATCAAAATATTATACTTAGATAATTCTGTTTCTTAAATACAAAGTTTGCAAGAACTCATTTAATAGCGAACGGATATAAATTCGACACTAGAGAAAATCAAGGAGTAACAGGATTGAGACATCTAAAATATCTGGTAAACCTCCCACACTTCTGAATTTTCAAACCTGCATGGGCCACCACTTAAACCGTGTCACACCCGAGAACCAGAATACTGGAGAGCGGAGGTGAACAAAGACAGCTACGTACACCAGAGTACTTAATACTTCGAGATACGGTTATGGCTGTCTAGACATGTACGAATTTTACTCAACAATCCAACACTCATTACTGGGTCAAGGGTCATAGGTGTCTCAATCTCAAGCAAGCAACAAGTTACAAGATCTATGATCACCAAACATATAATAGTAAGGCATCCCAAACTATACATACACAGATGATCTTGAAGCTAGTTACAAATTGAAAAACTAGGAAGAGTACAATATTACATGATCAGCTCTAGCTATAGTCTAGAATATGCTTTACATGTAGGACCGCAGGCTAGAATGTCAGGTTCCAAAATAAGAGCTAAATACGTGCTCGGTGGCTAAATGCCTCAAAAGTATAAGTACAAGATCAAGCGGGTGAGGAAGAAGAAATTCACTCATGTCCTCAGGGTGCTCCTGGTGTTCACCATCTTGAGCCAAAAAATACGAAAGATCCTGCGGTCCTGCTCTGAAATCTGGCCATACAAAACAAGTAGGGTCAGACCCCAAAATAGCAAGTTCCACAAGGGAGCCAACTTATACACTAAACCAGCATGCATATAAATCAGTAAGAAATAGCACAAGAAATAGTTAAATAAGTGCAATAAGTAAAATAACAGTTAAACAGTTCTAGAGTAGTTAAACATGGATATCTGAAATTAGTACTCATATTACAGTTTTTGGATCAGTTGTTAAACAAATCAGGACTAGACTAGACTGGAAATCAAGCAATCACGATAAATTATGCCCTACGGCTTGCTATCATTATGTAACTAGGGTTATCAGTCCTAGTTACTAATACATGCAGTTTGAGATTTCATACAGCCACATGTCCGGCAGACTATTCGGATTATCCAAGCATAAAGATATATAGAATAGATTATATCAGGTATAGTAATTTACAGGAAAATGCAACACTCAACGGTGTGGTGGAAGTGTGGCCGTCAGGACGGAGAGCTCCAAATCTACCAGGTGTCGCTGGAATACTGGGATTACATGTAGGCAGATAATATCTCTAGATGCTTCTAATACATTATTCTAGTTGCTATCGTGGGCAAGTTAGTAAAAATTCCTAACCGTGGTGCTCAAGAATTTTTCTTAGACATAATGCAGGACAGGACATGACAGTAGCTTGACAAGTACATTCAGGACAGGAGCAAGCAAATCAACCATAGAAATTTATTTTATCAATTAATTTCAGTTCAGGAAATTCTACCATGTCAAAAGTGTGCTTCGTCGAGCCACTATCAGGAGTATCGGTACATGTCAAGTTAACTCGATACGACGAACTATTATCAGGAATATAAGGGCAAGTCTGGTATCAGGAGTTCAAGATTAACAGTGTTAATCTAATCCATGTTCAATTCTAGCATGTTAGGAGTACGCTTCGTCGAGCCACTATCATGAGTATCAGTACTGGTCAGGTATCGGGAGTTTAGATTAACATTATCAATATAATCCATGTTCGGGAAATTTTAGGTTCTGGTGGGTTGTGACAAATGGGGTTATAAGCAATTTAGAGAAAGCTTGTATTCATAACAACTAAACATAATAGGCTAAACAATAGAAACATTTAAGCCATAAGAGAACAAATCGTAAGAATCTAAGCTACTACAAGTATCGTAAGCACATGGGGTAAGCTGGCTGAATGCAAGAGCTGACCGTATGCAAGAGTTGGCTGCATGCAGCACACTGGCCGCATGGGAGCGCTGACCACGTGCAAGATGCAAAGTCCACTCCTCGGGAAAAGGTGAGTGACATGCAATAAATGCAAAGTCAGGGAAGGGACTGATGTGACTGGCCGTGACAGAGAAGTGACCAATGTGACTGATCAAGAAAGGGAGTCAGAAGGAAAAGATAAAATTATGGAAAGTCGTGCCAAGACGATGCTGAGTCATACATTCAAAGAAAGGAGGAACACATAGCTTTGGGCCGCATGGATAACTCGGTCGCATGCTCCTCTTGGCCGCATACACATTTGGTCGCATAAAATATTTTGAACTTAGAGAACTTTCATTCATTCAAGTTCCATGCATTTGGCCAAGTGGCGTATGTGCAGATTCAATCATGCGTCCAACAAGATGGTCGCATGCTGACTTGGAACGAGAAGTCCATGCCGCCTGCCAAGCAGGGCGCATGGAACTTCTTCGTCCCCGAACATCAAGTTTCCGACATAGAAAACCTTCCAGTCTGAAAATCTATTGTTCCCATGAAATTCTCATTTCAAGTCTGAATCCAGCAAAGTAAAGTTCAAAATCGCATGAAATCGAGTGCTCATCAACATGGAACTATTAGTTTTGGAAAACATCAAGTTTTAAGAGATCAAAACCAAGCAAACTCATGAACACCCAAAAACTTAGAATTCAGATCTACTCCTACTAAGGCATCAAAACCGAAAATAACAAGAAGTAAACATGTAGAAAAACTCATAGAGAACAATATAGAGCAAATAAAATGCAAGAAAGCTAAATAAATGCAATATAGCAAGTTATTCCTCATTGGCAAGATGTATTTGCCTAAATCCACTACTAAACTACTGCCACTACTACCCAAGGCAAGCTCGCGGTTGAGGCTAGAGTTCGGCCAAGAAGAGGAAAGGGAGAAGAAAATGAAAAAATAGAAGGAAATGAAGAAGAATGAGGAGGAGAGAGAAAGGGAATGCTATATATATATAAGGGTGACTAGCACTATTCGTAATTCTAGAAATTACATGAAAGCAGCTAAAATTTTTATAAATTACACGGGAAGCAATATATAGCTATAACACATATATACCAGATAAAATACAATAATACTAAAATAGTGAGACGGGTCTCACAAACATGAAAGTGGAAAAAATTTATTCATACTTCGCACGTTTTGTTTATGGACCACTTCCTCTCTACTTTATAAAAATGAAGATTTACTATTCATGTTAGTTCAACAAAAAGTTACACTTTCAAACACACTTCAACAACCAACCAAACACAAAATTTTAGTATTTTTCACTTCTAACCTTCATTTCTTCAAATCACCAAAACGAATAATTTTTTTCTTTGCTCCACTTCACTGCAATGCGTACACAAAATATATATTTTAAAATTTTCCATATTGCCGAACCAAATAGTCCCAAATCAGGAATAAAAAAATTATACAGCTTCCCTATTTATTGTCCGTAAATGGAAACTTAAAAAATCTCTCAAAATAACCTAATATAATAATTTATTCATACAAAATTCGCTAATCCTAACAAGTCGATGCAGAAGGTTGTTCCCTGTGGATTTGGACTGAATTAGCTCACCGGATTACTGATTTCTAGGGGTAAGCATTCGGTCGATTCGGTTCAATCGAGGCTAAAAATTTTCAAATCGAACTCAAATTGAACGTAAATTTTCATAACTGAATCAAATATTTCTGAAATCGAACTAGACCGAACTGAACAAATGCGGTTCGGCTGTTCGGTTAAATCGATTAGATAGATTTTGCTAAGCACATTGTGTACTGGGTCGAACTAATGTATTTTACATATACTTTTTTTCGTATTAATCAAACAACAACAATAAATATAATAACAATTTATTATAAATGAATAGAATGACATATTCATACAATATAATGTAAAAATTAAATAAAATTACACATATATGTTGGTGAGGGTATATAGGTAGGTTTAACTAAATTTTCGATTTCAGTCGGTTTCCAAAGTCCAAAATCGAAATCCAAACTTGGAAAACCGAATATTTAGTTCTCTAAAATCGAAAACCGAATTTAACATTGAAAACCAAATTGCTTATTTCGATTCGGCTGGAAATGTTTTTCAATTTTGCCCCTATATATATGCTTATCTTTACTATTTTTATTTTTTTTTTTTTTTTTTTTTTTGATAATTTTCGGTGTAAGTCTTCTTGTCTGATCTGGTCGGCTGGTCCTATGTTGTTTCAATATTTATGATTTAAAGAAAAAGTAGTGTAAAAAAAATTATCAGCACCAAGAAAAAAGAAAACTATTTTTTATTATACTTTTTTTGTTTTAAGAATACGAAAAACATAGTATGTACTTAAAAAGAAAAGAAAAACAAAGGTGTTCCCTGTTACGCCAGGCACACCAGATCAATCACAGTCTCCGTCTTCACGCATGTGAGCACGTGGAAGTGTGACGCGGTTCCCTGCTGCCAAGTTGGCTCCATGCGGGACCCACAGCACAGTCAGATCTATGCAAGTTGGGCGTTAAGTTTTAGTTGGTGGGTGCTGACCTGACTAGGACCCACCAACTTCCACTCACCCGGAGATCGGACCCTGGGCCCCACAATGAGTCATCCACTCGTCCTTCTCTGGTTCGAGGAACGGCTGTTTGGTGTTTCCTCCCACAATGATCGATGGACCCACCACTGACTCGGAAGTACGGACCCGTACTTACGAGTACGTGCCAATAGTATCTTGGACGAGATTTTGCTGATGCTGACAGTGAATACAACAGGGGAAGATGACGAAACTATCGTAAAAGCCCCTTCTTCTTTTTTAATTATCATTTTTTTTACAATAAATTATTTATTTTGTTATGAACTTTATATCCACTCATTGGGTTTAGTTTGAGTCCATTTTTTGAGAAATTATTGGGTGGGCTCACTACATCCTTCATCTTCATCTTTCCAACCGTTAGATTGCATGAAGACAAGTGCATGCACATATTTTCATATAATTTAATTGTTGGCATAGAATGTGCACGGTGAGGCCGACAAATAGAATATATTTTTTTATTTTTTCATCCAAACTTGTGTGAATGTTCGTTATCTCAGTCAAAGTGGTCAAATTTTGCGTGGATATGCACCATTCTCACTTAAGATGAAAACTACTGTGATTTTAGTTTCACACATGACAACATTTGAGTGTAATGGTGAACATCCACACAAATTTGAATGAGTGAACAAAAATTAACTCGTTTCTTTTGGTTTCAAAAAATTTTGTGTAAAAGAAATCTTAAATAGCTTGCAAGTTAGCACACATTCAACATTCCTAACGACACTTGAATGTCAATTGAAGTAATAATAAGACTACTGAAAAACCAAAAAGCAATCGAAATAGTTGAAGTAACAAGAACTAGCCATTATAGCAGCAACAACAACAAGAAGTAGTGATAGTAGCGGCAAATGAAAATGATGGAGGAACAACACATTGGATCCGAGTTGGATTGAAATTGGATGAAGTCCGATCGGATTTGTTTGTTTCAATATTTTTTTATATTATTTCATGCAAGTAATTTATTTAGGATTTTGAGTATTTGGTTATAATAAGAGTATAGGATTAATCCATATCCAATTCGGTAGGGTTACAACTAGGTTTACTTTTTTTTAGATTTTCTTTTCTTTTCTTTTGTTTTTATATATAAATAATTTATTTCATGTTTTGTTTTTAGAGATTGTTGACGAATAAATTATTGATTTGGAAAAAAAAACTCTAATTTGTCCCTTGTATCTTTCAATAGCATAAAAAAACGACTACGACTACAACTTCGATTTAGATAGAAAGAAGACGTCAATAGATGCAAATTTAATTGAAGAAAAATTACAATAATTCGTGATTAATTATATATGCAAAATTTGTGACATATTTGGTTTGATCATCAATTTGATAACATTCGTCAAATGATTCTTAAAATTTACTATTTATACTGATTATGCATGATATTATATGATGACAATTGTTAGAGAATAAGCTTACTCACCATTCTTATAGAAAATTTGTGATAAAATATGGTCATATTGTTTTGTTTTGTATCATATTTGGTATAAGAGCTTATGGTAGATTTTTTTTACAAGCAGCGACAAATAATATGATGACATGGATTGTAAAGACTTGATGCATACATTTTATTGAAATTATGGACACTTAACTGGCAAACGTTGATGCAAGATTTGATGCCTAGGAAAGAAAATTAGATATTAGGCTTATTCACTCTAAGCAATAAAAAAAATAAAAAAATAAACTATATTATTATAGCAACATGTAATATTTCATTGGGTTTAGGGGCTGTATGGAATACTGAAGTAGGAAAGAAGTAAGAAAGTATATATATGCAAAGTGGAAAAATATTTTGCATCCACATTTGACTTCCATGCTAGTACCTTTTTAAAAAAATTGACTTTTAATATTTGGATAAATAATATCTTATATGCGGAAGTGACGAAATTCACGTTTCCGTTATTTGGATGTCAAGTAGGAAGGAGATGAAAAAAAGAAGTTAATACAATATTTTTTTTGCTAATTAATTGGATAACTAAATTGATAATTAATTAGTTATTTAATAATAATATTTTTTTAATTATTTACTAAAATAATAATAATAATTTAATAATAATAATAATAATAATAATATTATTATTATTATTATTATTATTATTTATTCCATTTTTTCTTTATCTAGGTGATGAAATTAATATTATCACATTCCCATAACATCCACGAGTATCCACATTTTTTATTGCCACCACCACTCCTCTCTCGGTCATCTTAACCCCTACCATACCCATAGCAACCACTTAATATTCCCATTTCTTCGTGAAGCTCTTCTCTCACCTCCTTGAGATGTCGACAACTAAAGAAGAAGAGCACCTGGACACACGAACCGACCGTCTGATCCCCTCCATGTTCCAATCCCAGCTGTCTAAGTCACCAGGTGGCGGCTCCAAGCTCCTCTCCTTCCTCCTGATCCAGACCCTAGTCATGGCGACGACATCATCTTCTTCCTCTTCACGACGCTCGTCCTCTGCTTCGGTGCGAGCTCCAACTGCTCTGGCTAAATATGCTCTCTCTCTCTCTCTCTCTCTGTCTCTCTCTCCTCTTCTGCTCCTGTGTGAGCTCCCACTACTCTGACTAAATATACTCTCTCTCTCTCTCTCTCTCTCTCTCTCTCTCTCTCTCTCTCTCTCGCCCAGATCTTCTACCAATCTTCTATTTCTCCCGGTGTGAACTTCAGTAACTCCTCGTCGGGTCACCGATCTCGACATCATCTGGTCCACTTTTGCTCACATCCGTAAGAAAAAAAGGTGGTGGAATGAATGGGGAGATGAAAACAAGTGAAGGGGACAAGAAGTGGAGCACAATAAGGAGAGGAGTTCTTGTCCCTACTTCCACGGTGATCCCAACAACAGATGTGGTCAGGGTGGTGTGCAGTTCCTATCTACACCCATTTTCCGCTATACTTCTGCGATCCAAGCAACCCCCTATTGAAAATATAACTCCTCATTTATAGGACAATTGTTGATGCCAAAGCTTCCACAAGTGACAACCTTATTTATATTTAGTAGTGCTAGGGTTTATTTGAATTTGGTCATTAATGATCATGTCCTTTCGTATTCCATGTTGAGGTAAATCGAAATGTGTGTATTTCATTATTTCAGGTATCATATATTGTCTTGAAAATATAAGGTGTGTTAGCTCAGGTGGTTAGTGTGGCGAGGGGTTTTACTAGTAGTCAAGATTCAAATCTAACAACAAGCATTTGTTTTTGTAACCAGTTTTATGGAGAAATTTTGCTGGATCGGAGGTGGACGAAGAGTGCAAATATTAGAACCAGAGGAAGGTGCACATACTCCTTTGGTCCCTGGACGCCTATCTACTCGTTTTGTCCCTAGGAAGCTTATGGGGAAAATGGTGCTATGATGACAGATTTTTTACTTTGGATATTCGCCTATCTACTTTATGCTCGAAGCTAGTGTAGAAGCGTAGTGGCATGAAGTAGTGGTGTCATGATGGCACAGAGTAGTGGCACGATTCCGCGGAGGTGTAGTATCCTGGAACTATTGTACTATCTCAGCATCGATTGTTATTTTGTTAACTAGGGAGTTGCTCCTTGTTCTTTGGTCCAAGTCTTTAGTGGAAGGTTACCACTTTTAGGAGATATTTCTCCCCTATTTAAGTTGTTATTTCGACACTTACTTCTTAGTAGAGAGAAAAAAAGAATAGATATAATCCTCTAAAGGCAAGCGAGTGTCATTGTTCTATACGTCAATGCCATTTTCGAGCAAGGGAGGTGACAACAATCGTTATAGAAGTTCTTCCGATCAGCATGCTGGTTCTTGGGGACGAATCGACATAGACAATCGAACCTCGCTTTGAGAAACAATAATCTTTACCACCCTAGCATGTCGTTTTGCTAACTCTCTTAGCTTTGATTAAAGAGTTTATTTTACTATCTTTTTTTCACCAGTTTCTACTAGGTTTAGCAGCTTCGGTTGCCGTCAAATCCTTTCAACGTATTACGTTGCTAGCAGTTTTGCTGCACTTATTCTAGCAATTTTAATCGTTCTCAATTTCTCTTACTAAGCTTGACTTGCATTTAGGAGAACGTAGTCTCCTCATACTTGTATGATATTTTGAGAAAAATTACAAGTAGCAGCAACACATATCCATATCTTAAACTTGGGTTAGGACAAAGGAAAATATCAACTAGAGAAGATAAAATGTGTTATAATACAAAACATGTTTAAAAAAGAAAAAAATACTTGGTCTGAGTAAGTAGAGCATTTGTTGACGAGACAATACTCCCAGAACAATTAACCTTTGTTAGCCTATCAACGAGTCTTTTACTATAAGGCTACATTTAATGCACCGTATAGTATAATATTATACGTTAAAAATGTTATACAGTGTTTGATGCATTCTTTAAGTTTAGCCATACAGTAAAATTTTATACAGTGTGGGAGGTTGTTATGCACCATAGACTATATAATATTATAATGATTCCTAGATCGTCTAATATTATTATACAGCGTATTGTCTACAAATTATATAATACAGTTCCCAAATAATATATAGTATGCGAGACTCGTCTCATTATTTTAGTATACGTACCCGATATATGCGTATTATACATGTATAGCTTGCTTATTGTTTAATTGCTTACATTATGCTTTATGCCATTCATGCATTATTTATGTTATTTTTGTAAGTTTTTCCTTAGTTGCATGATTTGGACCGTTGGTCCCTTGATTTTCTTGGTGGGTGGTTGTGATGAACCCGGGTGAGAGGCATGAATTATGATCCAATGGATTACAATCAATCCCTTGGCTATATAAGCAATCATATTCTCTTTCCTTCACTTCTCTTTCCTTTTATTTCTCTTTTCTTCTTCATTTCTTCCCCAGCAGAGAGCAGCATCCGAGCTTGCCCTTGGCCGTGGGTGACCTTGGTAGTGTTGGTATTAGGCAAGTACATCTTGCCAACCGAAGGAACAACTTGATTCTTAGTATAGCTTATTTTATCATTTGATCGGTTTTATTTTGGGTAATACTTAGAACTTGTCTCATTGATGATTTTATTTTTCTTGGATTGGATTGCTCTTAGAGCCTAAGAATAGCAAGTCGGAGAATGTAAAGTTGGCCTGAGAATGCATGCAAAAAGTACGCAAGGGACCATTATTGCATAAGCGAAGTTTCAGTAAGTGCACTTGTGTGTATTTCACAAATTTCTTAGAAAGTGCGTCAAGATATATTAAGTATTCGGTGCGTACTTCTCTACTCCTACGTACGTTTTGTACTAAGGCAATTCCTTCAAAAGTATGCCAACCTACTTGGTGCACTTTTGAATGGATCTGCAAGTCATCAAGAATGTACGCCCCTGATTGAATAGCAAAGTTGGCGCACTTTGGTGAACTTTCCTTACTGGGGCATTTTGTCGCTTCTGGAGAATGTCTACTTTGCTGTGTGGTGCACTATGTGGCATTCTCCAGAGACGGTGCATTTTTTAGCACTTAATTACTTAATGACTAAGCTAAAACTTCTGACCATTCTCGAGAATTGTGTTCTCGACTGCAGGATCGTCTCAACTGCTATGCCAGGTCTTGGAACTTGTGTTTTATTTTTTAGTAGGCCTTCATGAGCTTATTTGTGCGCCAAGATCCTAGAAGTGCGCTTTAGTATGATTGTGTGCCATCTTTGCTCGGAGCACTTTTGCATTAAAGTACGCCAGAACTGCCTGAATTAGTGATTTATGCACCAAAACTATTTTTAGTCATTTGTGCGCCAATACCAGTTTTGGCTATTTGTGCGCCAATAGTGATTTTTGACCCATTGTGCGCGGATGTTATTTTCTTGCCTGATTTTATACGTCAACCCTGAATTATTAATTTATGCACCTGTATGCCAGTATTCTCTTTAACATGCTTAACTCTTGATGATTCTCTAGTTCCCTTTATCCCGTTATTTTAGTTAATCTTGGATTTTTTTGAGCATGACATTCTTGATATTGATCTTGATTTTCTGACATGATCCAGTAATTGTACATTATAAATGAACTCCTGAATACTAATAATGTAATGATAATCCTGATCCTGTACTGATAATCCTGATCATGTACTGATAATCATGATACTGTACTGGTAACCCTGATACTCATGATCCTGATAATCCTGATAGTGTCTCGATGTAGCGCACCATCATGAAACTCCTGATACTGATAATCCTGATAGTGGCATAACGTAGTGCACTCCTGACTTGAGAATTCCTGTAACTGTCATGATCAAGGCTATTAGTAGCACATGTATTGCATGACCTGTATCCTCGTGGTCGCTTTTGATTGTACACGCCAAGTTACTATCATATCTTGCACCATGTCTAAGGCATATTTCTGAGCACCACGGTCGGTAATCCTTGATAAATGTCCAGGCTAATAACTAAAATAATAATCTAAAAAGCATCTAAAGAAATTTCTTGGCTACATGCAATCCCGGTATCCGAGCGACACCTGATGAATTTGGAGCTCTCCGTCATGAGGGGCACACTTCTAGCATACCGATGAGTGTTGCACTACCAGAAAAGATAAAAAATAATTATACCTGATAAATCTATACTATGTACCAGTTCGTCTGGATAACCCGGATAGTCTGCAGGGCATATGGTTGTAAGAAATCTCAAATTGTATGTGTTAGTAACTAGGACTGTGATAACCCTAGTTAGGTAATGATAGCAAGCCGTAGGGCATGATTGGTCATGATCGCTTGATTTCTAGCCTAGTCTAGTCTAGTCCAGTCCTGATTTCATTAACAGCTGATCCGAAAATGATAATCAGAGTACTGATTCCAGATGTCCGTATTTAATTACTCCTAAACTGCTTAATTATTTCTTACCCATTGCATTATTTAACTGTTTCTCACGCTATTTTTTACTGATTTGTCTACATGAGGGTTTTAGTTTATAAGTTTGGCTCTCCTGTGGTACTTGTTATTTTGGGGTATGACCCCACTCGTTTTGTATCGCCAGATTTTATAGCAGGACCGCAGGATCGTTCGTACATTCTGCCTCAAGATGGTGAACACGAGGAGCACCCGAGGATATAAGTGAGTTTCTTCTTCCTCACCACTTGATCTTGTACACTTTTTTTGAGACATTTAGCTACCGAGCAGGTGTTTAGCTCATATTTGGGACTTGATATTCTATCATGTGGGCCTACATGTAAAGTATATTCTAGATTATAGCTAGAGCTGATCATGTAATATTATACTCTTGCCAGTTCTTTATTTTTGTATTAGCTTCATGATCATCCGAGTATGCATAGTTTGGGACACCTTACTATTATATGTTGGTGATCATACATCTTGTAAACTTGTTTCTTGCTTGACATTGAGACACCTAGGATTCTTGACCCAAAATTACCTGATGAATTGTAGAGTACAACTCCTACATGTCTAGACAGTCATGACCGTATCCCGGGATATAGAATACTCTAGTATACATAGCTGGCTTTGTCTGCCCCCGCTCTCCATTATTCTAGTTCTGGGATGTGACACGGTTCGAGTGGTGGCCCATACAGTTCTGGAAATTCAGAGGTATGAAGGTTTACTGTCACGCCCCAGTGCCAAAATACGTAGGACCAAGAATACGTGACACGCCAGTTACGCATTCGACCAGACTCTGGTCTGACTCGAATATGTATAAGCTATAATATAAAAGGCACTATCTAGATATCCCATAAATGTAAACCTCTATGTCTCAATCCACAATGTACAACAGTATACAAGAAAGAGCTATATGTGCTAGAGTCGGCCGTCCCATAACACACTAACTCGAATAGACTCGAGAAGAAGTATGAGTCTATAAAAACTAGGCTACAACAACATATAAAATAAACAATGTAAAATAACTATAATGCCGGTAGATATAATGTGAGTACCTGGTACTATACCCGCAAGACATGCAACTCCAACAGCTACTCCAAAAGCTCCGTAATCATCTATGCTGCAAAACTGGCAGGAAACCAGGTCCTCAGAGGGACGTAACAAGATACAGAAATACAACATGCCAAGTAAACAGAAAGTACAAGTGCAACAATATGGTAATCTAACATAACCAAACAAGTGTGACACAATTTAAAGACAATGTTCGACGCGTGGGCTTTCTAAAATAAAACCGTAGCTCCGGACACGGAAACACACGGCACGTACCACAGCTCCGGACAAAAAGTCACACGGGTGATACAACAACACTAGATACAGGATCACTACAGAATAATACATATATATATAAGCGCGTGCAGAGTAGCCCAAACGTCTATTAACTGTCTTCCCCTTTTCCAAGCGGTCAACGATTGTGCGTTGAACCTGACCCTCTAACTATAGTCTCGACACACGAAAGATAACTCAACAGACGCGACCCTAAGGTCGTCCCAGTCTCTGGTCATGATGTCAGTATCAGGATACAGGAATCTGGCACGATCACAGTGTATGAGTGTGTCCTGGGGTGTCGATATACTCAGGTACGCATATCGGGATGCTACGAAACATCCAACAATCCTTCTAAGGCGTTACGACGTACATCTTCACCCGTGAATCAGTCGTAAAGTATCGAACGTCTACATAACTACATGCACAATGTACATAACAAAACAATAAATATCTGTAAACTAAAATACAGGATGGCAAGGTACACTTGCCTGCGTGCGGCTGTTGGTGACAAAGTCCCGGTACCACGTCCAAGTCCGCAGGTCCCGTAGTACCTAGAGAAGAGGTACAAGCTCAATCAATAACTAATACGAGACTAAAATAAGATGTGACACTGGTCTAATCATATGCTCAAACCCAGCTACAACTCACTTGGACACGACGCTAGAGGGTTGACCAAGGTTGACTAAGGGTATGTTACATCTAATCCAATTAATCACTTGTATAACATCATCAAACAAATTTTTGATCTCACTATTCATCACGGTATTTATCAGCAGTTCAAGCCATGATCAAACCTCAAACGTCATCCCGGTGTTCACAGACGCTAACATGCATGTTTAAATATCATCCTCAAAACAAATAATTAATAATTATCTAATCCCTCGATTTACAAATATCGTCCGTAAATTATTTGAACACCGCTTTCCAATAGCCACTCCTCAATTAAATTCATCATAAAAATAGATCTCAATATTACCCAATACTTTGATATCTCGACCACATTCTACGATACTTAACTTTGCTCATCCTTGTTATTCAATATTTTTAATATCCTCAGCATCGTTCTATAACAATTAAATCCCCTCATCAACGATAACCAATTGTATAAAATAATAAATAACTCCCAAGTCTCGTATGACATTTTAACCCGAAACTCGTTATATTTATCATTTTATACATCAAGCAAATATTCTGTCCCATCAGACTATAAAATTCCTTGCATTCACTTGCCCTCAATTTCATGTAATAACCCTAAAATCTCTACTTAACATTTAACCATTAATCGCACATATTGAGATATAATAAACCTTAAACTCATGCATCCCAAAATCCTGAAATCTTAATATATAGCAAACTCTTAAATAGATCTTTATCATCCTTAAATCCTAAACTCAATGCAAATCATTTAATTTCATTTTAATCTCTTAAGTAAACCCAAAACCTAAAACTACATTCAACCTTAATCATCCATCCTTAACACAAGATCAATAAACTACACTACATCTACATCTTCACCAACATAAACCCTAACTAATAACACAATATATGTATAACACATAGAGAGGGGGAGGGAGTCGTATACCTCGACGAGGTTTCGCTGGCCGGAGGGGGTGATGGCCGGAGTAAACTGGCCTGAGGTGGAGAGTTCAACGGGGTAACCTCGCCGGAGTAGAGTCGTGGAGTCCCTGGGGATGGAGCTCGGGCTATGGCAGATGGTGGTGGTGGCCATGGCAGACCGGTGGCGGTTGAACGGGGAAGATGAAGGCTCCGGCAATGGAGGTGGGGAGGAGATCTAGCCGGAGCAAGGGAGAGGAGGAAGTGGTGGTTCGTGGTGGCAGTTGGCCGACCGTGGTGGTGGCGCGGCTGGTGGTGTATGGTGGTTCAAGATGGTTGCTCGGGCTTGCTCGGGAAGTCGACGGTGATCGACTTGCTCGAAGTAGGGTGTTGATGAAGACGATGGCGGTGGTGGGAAGAGCAGCGGGAGGCGGTGGAGTCAAAGCTGGTGGAAGTCGGTCGTGGAAGCAGGGCGGTGTCGGCTGGAGATGGAGCCGGAGCGGGTGAGGCGGTGGGAGAAGGAGGAGTGGTTGGAACAGTGGCAGCGGTGCGGGCTCGTGCAAGACGGCTCGAGGGAACGCCGGCGTCGTCATCTCGTGGGGTGGAGGAGCGAGAATCTCGACCGGAGGGTGGGTGGCCGGCCAGGAACCGAAGTGAAGTAGAAGAAGGAGATGGTGTAGGGAAGAAGAAGAAGAAGAAGAAGAAGAAGAAGAAGAAGAAGAAGAAGAAATGAAGGAGAAGAAGAAAATAGGATTCGGTTTACATGGAGAAAAGGGAGGAGAGAGAGAGAGAGGGGGTGGGGTTTCCCAAATGTTGGGGTTAGGGCCTGCCTTGGGGTTTGTGAGGGTGATGGTGTTGGTTTTATAGGAAGGGGTGATGTAGCTTGAGTGGTGAGGATGCTTCCAAAGTGGAATGAGTGGCAAGGATTAGTCATGAGGGGAAATTATTCATTCATGAGGAATGAAGGGTGTAGATTAGTCCATTTAAAATAGAGGGCTAGGATTTCACCTAAGTAAAGATCATTTCCTAATGAGGAATAGAGTGGGGGCTCTCCATATGGTCATGTCCAATAGGGTGAGGACACATAAATTAATAAATTATAATTTAGCCCCTTAAATTCGGGAAATTGTACGAATACATAAAATGACACAAAAATTGTGGAAAAAATTGTGTTTAGTAATTTTCATGGTGAGGGGGTGTTGTGCGTTAGGCACGGGTGTAATTAAAATGGCATTGGGATTAATTAAGGATTAAAAATAGGATTGACAAAGTTGGTATCCCCGATTTAAATAGAAATAAAGTGTCCCGCGAATTTAAATTAAATGGGGGCACTTGGGGTCAAAATCCAGAAATGACACAAAGGCCAAAAATGGTGGAGGCTTGGAGTCAGTCTTGGACCCTTTAGTTAGTCCGGCTCAACGGGTTAAGTTGGTAACCCAAAATTTAGGGTAACGACACAGGTGTCTGACACGGAATTAAATATGGGTTACGATTTTCGGAATATTGCGCAATTAATTTAGAGCACACAAAAACTGATTTTAAAATACGAAAAAGTCCAGTGCCTAACTTGGCGAGTCAAGTCGAAAGTACAATAGTCCGATGGAATTTATGGGCTGATATTGGGCTCCGATTAATTTAGGAATGACAGGGCGCGCCAAGGGTTTTAATTAAATGAATTAAATACCAGATAAATTATCTCCACTCTAAACCTCGACATCCGCTACCAAAAACCAAAATTTTTTAAATCCACCCTAACTATCTATAGAATAAATCGAGAGGGTTTACATTCTTCCCAACTTGGAAAAATTTCGTCCCCGAAATTAAAAATAAAGCACGATAATATCTAAAAGAATTTTAAAACAACTTGTAATCAATTACCGTACGTAATTTCGTACCTTGCTCCTCAAATAAGTACGAAAATTGCTGTCGAATAGAATCCTCGCGCTCCCAAGTAGACTCGCCTGGTGAATGGTGCTTTCATGCCACTCTGACCAGTCGAATCGTCTGCCCTCTTAAAGTCTTCTCGCTGCGATCGAGGATCTCAACTGGCTGCTCTACGTAAGACAGACTGGGCCCGACTGTAATCTCCGAATGATCAAGCACGTGACTAGGGTCTGCGACATATCTCCTCAGCTGCGATACGTAAAATACGTCATGTACTCCCTCAAATGATGGAGGTAATGCAAGACGGTAAGTCACTTCGCCAACTTGTTCCAAAATGTCAAAAGGTCCGATGTACCTCGGACTCAGCTTGCCTCTGCCTTCGAATCTGATGGTACCACGAGTGGGCGATATCCTTAGAAATACATGGTCACCCTCCTTGAATTCCAATGGTCTGCGGTGCACATCTGCCCTGCCCAGTGTTTCTGTCTGTCCTGTGCTGCGCGCAGGTGGCTCTGAATCTGCTTGACCTTCTCTACTGTCTGTGTCACCAACTCTGGACTAAGTATCTGACGCTCTCCTACGTCACTCTAACAAACTGGCGACCTATATTTCCTGCCGTACAGTGCCTCATAAGGTGCCATCTGTATGCTGGCCTGGTAACTGTTATTGTAGGAGAATTCTACCAAGTGTAGGTGGTCCTCCCAAGATCCTCCAAAATCAATCATGCACGCTCTCAACATATCCTCTAATATCTGTATCGTGCGCTCTGACTGACCATCAGTCTGTGGATGATATGCAGTGCTGAACTTGAGACGAGTTCCTAGGCTCTCCTTCATACTCCTCCAAAAATGCGACATGAATCTGGAATCACGATCCGATACGATGCTGACAGGCACTCCATGTAGTCGTACTATCTGCCTCATATATATGTCAGCTAAAGTCTCCGTGGATTGCCCAACTCTGAAGGGCAAGAAATGTGCAGACTTGGTGAGTCTGTCTACGATAACCCAAAACTGTATCCTTTCCGCTAGGGCTCCGCGGGAATCCTGTGACGAAGTCCATGGTAATGTGTTCCCACTTCCACTCTGGAATGGAAAGTGGTTGCAGTAATCCTGCAGTCCTCTGATGTTCAGCCTTGACTTGCTGACAAACTAAACATTTTGCCACGAATCTTGTAATTTTTCTCTTCATCCCATGCCACCAGAAATGCTGCCTCAAGTCTCGGTACATCTTCGTACCCCCGGGATGAATGGAATAAATTGAGCTATGTGCCTCGGTCATCAACTCTTGGCGTAGTTTGCCACTCGGAACATATAGGCGATCTCCACACCTCAACGTTCCGTCTTCATGAATCCTGAATCCTATTTGCATGTCAGCCTCAGTCCTTTCTCGCAATCGTCTAAATCTCGTATCTGTAGGCGACGCTGCCTTGATCCTCTCAATCAATGTAGACTGAATCTCGAGACTGACCATCTGTCCATCCATGCCTGGCAATACAATCTCAATCCTGAGTTTCTGAAAATCCTCTAACAATTGGCGATGAATCGTAAAAATATGCCATAGGCTTCCTGCTCAAGGCATCTACTACTACATTCGCCTTGCCAGGGTAGTACTGCAACTCGATATCATAATCTATCATCAACTCTAGCCAGTGCCTCTATCTCATGTTGAGCTCTTTCTGCGTGTAGACATACTTCAGACTTTTGTGTTCTGTATAAATCTCAACACGCTCTCCATAAAGGTAGTATCGTCATAGCTTTAGTACAATTATCACTACAGCTAGTTCTAGGTCGAGCGTCTGATAGTTCTTCTCACGCACCCTTAGTCGTCCTGATGCGTATACTATCTATTCTATCTAATCATAACTCATATTTGCTGAGCTTGGCCTACAGTCTCTCCTGTCTCAACGTCTCTAATACGATCCTGAGATGTCTCTCATGCTCCTCCTGACTCTTGGAACATACCAATATGTAATCGATAATTATCACCACGAACTTATCTAAGTACTGGTGGGAAATACTGTTCATTAGGCTCATACTTACTACTGGCGCGTTGGTTAAACCAAACGGCACGACTAAAAACTCATAGTGGCCATACTTCGTCCGAAAGGCCATCTTCGGGATGTCCTCTCTCCGTACCTTGATCTGATGATAACTGAATCTGAGATCGATCTTCAAAATACATATGCGCCGCTAAGCTAATCAAATAAATCATCGATGCGCGGCATAGGGTACTTGCTTTTATTCGTTACAGCCCTTAATGCCCTGTAATCGATACACAAGTATACTGTCTCATCCTTCTTCGGCATTATTAAGATAGTTGCTTCCCATGGGGAAACACTAGCCTGACTGAAACCCTTGTCTAAGAGATCCTCTACTATGGATCTTCAACTCAACCAACTATATCGGTTCTAGTCTGAAGACGAGAGAATAACTGGCTCGGCTCTGGGAGTCAACTCTTTAACAAACTCTATCTCTTTGTCAGGTGGCAGGCCTAGAAGATCCTCTAGAAAAACATCCTCAACTCTGATATAACCTGGTGGTACACTGGTTCACCTCCTGCATTGTATACCCCTAAGGTAGATGGGCACCACACTCCTGGGCTCCCTGAACTCAACTCAGGGTAACCTGGTGGCCTAAAAATATAAATGCAACTACGTCGACAATCTAGTGTCGCGTGGTATTGGCTCAATCAACTCATGCTAGGACGGTGTCATCTTCCAGACTTAACCTCAAAATAAATCCTCTTGTTCTGTTTACCACACTAATCCTTTAAAAGAAAATTTTCTTCCCTGCCTAAAGTATAATTTCTTTTCTCCTCAAATTTTCCCTAAAATTTTTATTTCTCGAGTTTCTTTTTTTCGTTATTTATCTCTCCAAGTCGCATAGTACAATAATGGTATCACTCAAGCACATACTAAAATCTCTGGTATTAGATCATCACCTTCCAAGTGAGAGCTTGAAATTTTATCTCCTCTAGTCCATAATGTCATTTCTGGTATTGTTATCATATACAACCACTAGTTTCTATCATCAGGCTATGCATTCCCATAAATCATTCTAGGTCATGATCAATAATCCTTCTAGTTCTCAGTACTTCCAAGATCACTGCTACCTCAAGCACGGGTAGGGTATTACTGGGTCCAACTCTCTTGCCACCCATTCATACTAGTTCTAGAATCCAAAGAACCCGTCAATCTATCCTGATAGGGTAACATTCTTCTCATAGAAAGGTATACGAATTCTGTCTTCTGCCGTCTGGTCTTCAATCTTCTTCTGGAGGGAAATCATCAGTCACAAGCATTCGTCTTCCCGAACAATAGGGGACGAGAAACAAGGATAGAGATACTGACGAAGATTGAACGAATGCAAAGTGGAAGTCCAAGGGCGATAATCACATACAGAGAGTTTTAAAAATCGATTATGGATTGAGATCCTATTCAACAATCATAACATCTATTCCTAATTTGCAGGCTCGCTTGGCACAGTCAGGTGACCAAGACGATTTAAATCAGACCTGCGTGGGCCACCACAAAAATATGTCACGTCCCAGTCCCAAAATACGTAGGACCAGGAATACGTGACACGCCAGCTACGCATTCGACCAGACTCTGGTCTGACTTGAATATGTATAAGCTGTAATATAAAAGGGCACTATCTAGATATCCCATAAATGTAAACCTCTATGTCTCAATCCACAATGTACAACAGTATACAAGAAAAAGCTATATGTGCTAGAGTCGACCGCCCCATAACACACTAACTCAAATAGACTCGAGAAGAAGTATGAGTCTATAAAAAGTAGGCTACAATAGCAGATGAAATAAATAATATAAAATAACTATAATGCCGGTAGATATAATGTGAGTACCTGGTACCATACCCGCAAGACATGCAACTCCAACAGCTACTCCAAAAGCTCCGTAATCATCTATGCTGCAAAACTTGCAGGGAACCAGGTCCTCAGAGGGACGTAACAAGGTACAGAAATACAACATGCCAAGTAAACAGAAAGTACAAGTGCAACAACATGGTAATCTAACATAACCAAACAAGTGTGACACAGTTTAAAGACAATGTTCGACGCGTGGGCTTTCTAAAATAAAACCGTAGCTCCGGACACGGAAACACACGGCACGTACCGCAGCTCCGGACAAAGAGTCACACAGGTGATACAACTACACTAGATACAGGATCACTACAGAACAATATATATATATAAGCACGTGCAGAGTAGCCCAAACGTCTAGTAACTATCTTCCCCTTTCCCAAGCGGTCAAATATTGTGCGTTGAACCTGACCCTCTAACTATAGTCTCGACACACGAAAGATAACTCAACAGACGTGACCCTAAGTTCGTCCCAGTCTCTGGTCATGATGTCGGTATCAGGATACAGGAATCTGGCACGATCACAGTGTATGAGTGTGTCCTGGGGTGTCGATATACTCAGGTACGCATATCGGGATGCTACGAAACATCCAACAATCCTTCTAAGGCGTTACGACGTACGTCTTCACCCGGTTGTGAACCGATCGCGAAGTATCGAACGTCTACATAACTACGTGCACAATGTACATAATAAAACAATAAATATCTGTAAACTAAAATATAGGGTGGCAAGGTACACTTGCCTGCGTGCGGCTGTTGGTGACGAAGTCCAGGTACCACGTCCAAGTCTGCAAGTCCCGTAGTACCTAGAGAAGAGGTACAAGCTCAATCAATAACTAACACGAGACTAAAATAAGATGTGACACTGGTCTAATCATATGCTCAAACCCAGCTACAACTCACTTGGACACGACGCTAGAGGGTTGACCAAGGTTGACTAAGGGTATGTTACATCTAATCCAATTAATCACTTGTATAACATCATCAGACAAATTCTTGATCTCACTATTCATCACGGTGTTTATCAGCAGTTCAAGCCATGATCAAACCTCATACGTCATCCCGGTGTTCACAGACGCTAACATGCATGTTTAAATATCATCCTCAAAACAAATAATTAATAATTATCTAATCCCTCGATTTACAAATATCGTCCGTAAATTATTTGAACACCGCTTTCCAATAGCCACTCCTCAATTAAATTCATCATAAAAATAGATCTCAATATTACCCAATACTTTGATATCTCGACCACATTCTACGATACTTAACTTTGCTCATCCTTGTTATTCAATGTTTTTAATACCTCAGCATCGTTCTATAACAATTAAATCCCCTCATCAACGATAACCAATTGTATAAAATAATAAATAACTCCCAAGTCTAGTATGATATTTTAACCCGAAACTCGTTATATTTATCATTTTATACATCAAGCAGATATTCTGTCCCATCAGACTATAAAATTCCTTGCATTCGCTTGCCCTCAATTTCATGTAATAACCCTAAAATCTCTACTTAACATTTAACCATTAATCGCACATATTGAGATATAATAAACCTTAAACTCATGCATCCCAAAATCCTGAAATCTTAATATATCGCAAACTCTTAAATAAATCTTTATCATCCTTAAATCCTAAACTCAATGCAAATCATTTAATTTCATTTTAATCTCTTAAGTAAACCCAAACCCTAAAACTACATTCAACCTTAATCATCCATCCTTAACAGAAGATCAATAAACTATACTACATCTACATCTTCACCAACATAAACCCTAACTAATAACACAATATATGTATAACACATAGAGAGGGGGAGGGAGTCGTATACCTCGACGAGGTTTCGCTAGCCGGAGGGGGTGATGGCCGGAGTAAACTGGCCTGAGGTGGAGAGGTCGACGGGGTAACCTCGCCGGAATAGAGTCGTGGAGTCGCTGGGGATGGAGCTCAGGCTATGGCAGATGGTGGTGGTGGCCATGGCAGACCGGGTGGCGGTTGAACGGGGAAGATAAAGGCTCCGGCAATGGCGGTGGGGAGGAGATCTAGCCGGAGCAAGGGAGAGGAGGAAGTGGTGGTTCGTGGTGGCAGTTGGCCGACCGTGGTGGTGGCGCGGCTGGTGGTGTGTGGTGATTCGAGATGGTTGCTCGGGCTTGCTCGGGAAGTCGACGATGATTGACTTGCTCGGAGAAGGAGATGTCGGGGGAAGCTCGGCTGCCTGAGGGGGTCGTGACGACCGAGGTGAGCGGGGGATCGACTTTGGGTGGCCGGAGAAGAGGTGCAGCGGCTCGGCTGGAGGAGAACGGCGAGTCGGGATCCGGCGGGGTGGAGGGGATGATGAAGATGGCCGGGGAAGGATGGGACTGCGGTGGTCCTGACCGGAGGAACTGGCCGGGGAAAAGGCCGGAGTAGGGTGTTGATGAAGACGATGGCGGTGGTGGGAAGAGCAGCGGGAGGTGGTGGAGTCGAAGCTGGTGGAAGTCGGTCGTGGAAGCAGGGCGGTGTCGGCTGGAGATGGAGCCGGAGCGGGTGAGGCGGTAGGAGAAGGAGGAGTGGTCGGAACAGTGGCAGCGGTGCGGGCTCGTGCAAGACGGCTCGAGGGAACGCCGGCGTCGTCAGCTCGTGGGGTGGAGGAGCGGGAATCTCGACCGAAGGGTGGGTGGCCGGCCGGGAACCAAAGTGAAGTAGAAGAAGGAGATGGTGTAGGGAAGAAGAAATGAAGGAGAAGAAGAAAATAGGATTCGGTTTACATGGAGAAAAGGGAGGAGAGAGAGAGGGGGGGTGGGGTTTCCCAAATGTTGGGATTAGGGCCTGCCTTGGGGTTTGTGAGGGTGATGGTGTTGGTTTTATAGGAAGGAGTGATGTAGCTTGAGTGGTGAGGATGCTTCCAAAGTGGAATGAGTGGTTAGGATTAGTCATGAGGGGAAATTATTCATTCATGAGGAATGGAGGGTGTAGATTAGTCCATTTAAAATAGAGGGCTAGGATTTCACCTAAGTAAAGATCATTTCCTAATGAGGAATGGAGTGGGGGCTCTCCATATGGTCATGTCCAATAGGGTGAGGAAACATAAATTAATAAATTATAATTTAGCCCCTTAAATTCGGGAAATTGCACGAACACATAAAATGACACAAAAATTGTGGAGAAAATTGTGTTTAGTAATTTTCATGGTGAGGGGGTATTGTGCGTTAGGCACGGGTGTAATTAAAATGGCATTGGGATTAATTAAGGATTAAAAATAGGATTGATAAAGTTGGTATCCCCGATTTAAATAGAAATAAAGTGTCCCGCGAATTTAAATTAAATGGGGGCACTTGGGGTCAAAATCCGGAAATGACACAAAGGCCAAAAATGGTGGAGGCTTGGATTGGACCCTTTAGTTGGTCCAGCTCAACGGGTTAAGTTGGTAACCCAAAATTTAGGGTAACGACACAGGTGTCCGACACGAAATTAAATATGGGTTACGATTTTTGGAATGTTGCGCAATTAATTTAGAGCACACAAAAACTGATTTTAAAAGACGGAAAAGTCCAGTGCCTAACTTGGCGAGTCAAGTCGAAAGTATAATAGCCCGATGGAATTTATGGGCTGATATTGGGCTCCGATTAATTTAGGAATGACAGGGCGCGCCAATGGTTTTAATTAAATGAATTAAATACCAGATAAATTATCTCCACTCTAAACCTCGACATCCGCTACCAAAAACTAAAATTTTCCAAATCCACCCTAATTATCTATAGAATAAATCGAGGGGGTTTACATTTACCAATGTGTTTTAGATGTCTCAATCATGTTACTCCTTGATCTCCTCCAGTGTCAAATTTATATCCCTGAAATCTTGATTCAATATTTGCTTTGATCCTCGATCAATCATGTTCGTCCCTTTGGTAATCCATGTGTCCTTTATCTTTCAGAGACATTGTTCCTGGTCCTTCTGGTCATCTAGCTAGAGTTCCTCTAGTAGCAGGATAATATTTCGATGTCCAACAAATCCTTGAGGTTCAGCCTCAGCATTCTGGGGCTGAGTCCAGAACAGCTTAAAATGAGGAACCTCGGATCCAGCCAGTACCTCCCGTGCAACCAACAGCTGATGCAGGAGGGGAAAATAGTATGCTTATTGGTATCATTCGAAAATTATTTGTATCTCAAGGACGTTGAGAGAACGTACTCATTCAGTCAGTACAAGGGACTTTGGAAATAGGCGGACCTCGTGCCAACAACTCGGCAAGCAACTTCAAGCGCCTCCAACCCTCGTATTTCTATGGCACTGAGTATGCGATTGCATCAGACGCTTGGCTTCAGGACAATGAGACTATTCTAGAGGAAGCCAGAGATCCGTCTAGAGAGCAATTCTAGGTAGTTTAGTTACAGTTGTTAGATTTGGCCCTAGACTGGTGGGCAGCACAGATGATTTCACTAACAGTACCCGTTCCCTGGGCCGTATTTAGTGAAAGGTTTCAGGTAAGATACTTTGATGCGGTATCGCATTATGATCTTTGATCCCGTCCGTAAAACAGGATTCGAGAATCTCCCTTGTGCACCAAGTTGTCCGCGACATGCAAGTGTTGGGTCTTCAGATTCACTACATGACATGATAATTCTTGATTCTTGTTCTAAACGAGTATTGCACCACGAGCTGTGATTCTTGCTTTACTTGACACAATGCAATCCCTTAGTTCGGGAAATACCTTGGCGACCTAACGGTCCCGAATACTTTCAGGTTCATACTTGCACGGAATGACTATTCAATGGTCTTTCGGGTAACTAGATGAATGCAAGACAGGATAGTGTTATTGGATCGCGACATGCATTAAGTGACAAGCATAACGAATATGTAAAGCAACTAAGTATTGAATAGTACGAATATAACTTTAAGGAAACATGCGACATAGTCATACTTGAAAACATAAGCGATTACGCTAGCTCGGTCTAAGGGATAGTCCGAGGAACCAACATTTATACAAGTTTCATTTTCATGTTCTAACACAAGAGATATAAGATAAGATTATTCTCTTAGCTAGGTGCATTGTATTCTTATTAGCATGCAAGGGTTTATCGCCTAGCGATCTAGCATGTATATCCAAATTCTTAGATGTGCAGGCCAAGCAAAGACAGGTTCATCGTAGCCACCGACCTGAACGAGGGCTTGCCTCGGCCAAGCGAGAGTCCGAGTGAACTGCTGAAACTCCAAGTCCAAGTACTGATATGTCGTTTGAGTCATCTTGCAGAACTGAGCGAAGTGGGCTGTTACAGGTGCCCAGTTTCATAGAGAGGCGAGTAGGAAAGAAACGGTCAAATATTTGATACATCAAGGCATATGACAGGTTGGCCATGACCTGGTTGTTGCCATATTTGGGGCGGACATTGCTGGTGTGCCGCGAGATGCTGATGCTAGTATGGACATGTGGGAATGGGAGGCTGGTATCACGTCCTCAGGCATATGTAAAGGTGATTTCACATTCAGCTCTTGCTATGAAATTTTAAGACCTAAGTTCCCTGCTATTGATCATTATGAATTCATATGATACATGGACTAGTAAGGAAGATGTAGTTGGTAATATATCGGTTGTTGCTTGGTCGTCTATTGACGAAGGACAGGCTCGTCAGGTTCAGAGTACAGGTGGATCATCCAAGATATGTTTTATGCGGCAGCCATGATGATCGATTGGGCATCTATTCCTACAATGCTCGGTTGTATCGGTTATCTGGGATGAGCAGGTCCGAAAACCTCAAGGTGGGTGCGGTGGAGCAAGGTTGGTTGATGAAATTATAGGTGTGATTCGTGCTCAGAGACGAAGAGGCTACTAGTAGTTCAGGGAGGCCAGGATTCGATTGTCGGTTGCAGTTTGACATGTATGGAGGGAGCGGAATAGGAGGATCTTCGAGGGCCTTATTACCCCATCTATTGGAATAGTGCACAATATTGAATTTGATGTAATTGAGATGCGATAAGGTGACCATGAGAGTAATGTATTTGAGCTGCAATTTGAGTCACTTTTAAAATAAAATTACCAATATATATATATATATATATATATATATATATATATATATATATATATATATATATATATATATATATATATATATATATATTCAGGTTGACTGCTGCAACAATTGGCATCATAGGATGTTATATGTTATTGATTTTGCATTTGAAACTTTTCGTTCTATTTTGTTAAGTTTTTTATAGCAGCACATTTGTGGCATTTCCTTGGAGAACATCTTGCATACCACAATCTTGGGAGGCTATCAATATCCATGGAAATTCTTCCCTATGTGGCATCAAATTTGCACCTAGTGATTCACGTACTTGCTAGTTCAAATGAGGTCAACATTGTGAAATCCTCAAAAGCAAATGGGCGAATTTTATTTTCATTTATTTTCAGTCAAATTTGCCATTGTTATTGACGAATTTTATCATGAAAATTTACGAGTAGCATTGGCGAATTTTATTTAAAATTGAGTTATAATTTACTCTAACATCATATAGGAAATGAGATCATAAACTATAAATAATTAAAATTGATTCAAATCTTACATGAAATATTCTTTTAAAATATATATATATTCGGTCTAATATCATATCTCATAGGCCAACTTCAAACCGAATCACACCACTTTTCCACCATTCCAATAACCTTTCCCTTTTCCAATCCTAAAATGTATCCGATCAAATTAAATGTTGTGAGCATATAATACCAAACCGAAAAAACTGCAATAGAAAAGACTTTAATTGATTCATTGGGGGTGGGGGGGGGGGGGGGGGGGGGGGGGGGGGGGCTAGTACCAAACCATGTTCTTATTCCTCCAATTCTATTCCGCTGGCTACAGAGTTTCCAAATTCCAGGATACACAAGCAAATTATTGTTCTGGGACAAAATCAGATGAGCTGGAAGCTTTTGATAGTGCGGTCCAGTTTGGATCCAATTGGAATTTGGAGATGCATAGGTGTCAAATTTTGTATCGTAGCTCCATTTTCTATCTTTCTTTCTTTTCTTTTTCTTTTTTTTTAATTTAAAGAATACTACAAAAGTTATTCGGACTGCTAGAACTGACAAAAAATTTGACAATTCTTCTAAAAAGTAGGACTATCAAATTTTTTTACAGTCCAAATATTGTTATCTATATACTGTCAAATATTTTGACAGTCCTTACAATGGAAGGACTGTCAAAAATTATTTATTTTAGAACTGTCAATTTTTTTGACAGTCATGTCAAAAAGTATTTGACAGATCCCGAATAAGAAGTACTTTGCCCCTAAAAAAATCCTTTCAAAAATTTTTATCAAAATAAATAATAATTAATATTGTCAGATAACTTTTGTTTATGCTTTGTAAATTAAAGAATGAGCAGAAACAACCCAAACAAGCACTACAAAAGCATATACCAAATCCAACATAAGACGAGCATCTTTTCTCTCTTCGGAGAAACAAAGAAGCTTCTCAAGGCTGAGAGGTTTTGTTTCTGCTCGTGTAAACAATTAAAGAAGCACTGCAGGTTTACTTGTGTGCTAAAATTAAGATGGAGATTTTTGGATGATTGTAATTATATCATAAAGGTGCAACTTTATTTGCAAGTGTACTAAGATATGATGCAACTGGAACCTTACGTTGCAATCAAGAATCTACACCATCTAAAAAAAAAAATTGCTAATAACAATTTATTTTTATTTTATTTTATTTTTTTACTTTGCCTCATGTTTCATGTACTCAAAGAATGTAGTTTTTGAGTATTAACTCGTTCATCTACCTTTGCATGCGACTGCAACAACATATTGCCGCAAGCATTATAAAACTCTGGTTATTCATGGTGCAACTCTATTCCATGTAATCAAACAAACCCTAATTGCATATAGAGGTGAGCATTATTCAATTTTGGACCGAAAATCGAACCGAATAAGATATTCAGTTCGATTTTGAAAATACTAAATTAAATTCTTTACTCGATTTCGGTTTCGGTCTATAATCAAATAAGATTTATACAATTATGTGAATATTTTAATTTTATGCATATTCTACGATTAAAAAATGTGTATATTTTAAAAATGGCAATTCTTTCTATATGTTTTTAATCTCAACTTTGATAATTTAATAATTAGTCTAACTTTGAACACAATTTTAAAATACAACCAATATTTATATAAAATTATAATTTTTTTAATATAATTTAACCACGATTACAACTTTTAGTCTGATCCATTAAACAATATTGCAATAGTCCAACCGAATAAACCGAATAGATTATTCGGTTCGGTTTTAGTTTCGGCTAAATTCGATTCGGTCTCGATTTTGGATTTTTAGAATTTTGGTTTATTCGTTTCTGACTATTTCGATTCGGTTGAAACCAAATAAACCGAATGCTCACCACCGTAGGGTTGCATATGACCAACCAATCACTTAATTGCTAATAAGTTTTAGGTGACTTGTGCAAAAAGAAATGTGTACCTTTAAAACATTGCAAGCTGGCGTCCTTTTTTTCACATGTTTTATTTCTCTCAAGAGAAGAAAGTAGGTAAAGTTGGACCAAAAAATATGCAAGATTTGCTTCACTTGTTTTACTTCAAACATCGATTAATTGTTCTATTTCTCCCCGAGAGAAGAAAGTAGGTAAGTTAGACCGAGAAATTTGCAAGTTCTCTGATCTCTGAGGCCTTTCTTCTCTTCCAAACTTGTGGAGTTTGTAGTCCATTTCACTTGGACGAATAGACTACTCAACAACTTTTTTTAGTCCTCTACGGATGAACCAACTTTCAAAGTGACATGGTAATATTTCACTATCATTTCGTGTCCACTGAAATGAAATGACAAAGGGGACACCGAGGAATAGTAAAACCTGACAAAAGTGGGATTTGCTCTCTTAGGACTATACTACTTAGGTGAGATCTGTTGGGACGTGCAACCACGTTGCGTCTTGTCAAGAGTTAGGTTTACCAAAAAAAAACAAGGATTTATATTGTACTATCTATATACGCACGTCAAATTCCAGATGTGGAAGACATTAGGGGCGAGTATTATTCGATTTGGGACGAAAAAATGGACTATGCTACAAGTACAACCAAATGCTTACAATCCACTTACAACTATCACGTGGCGTCCATGTGACGACCACCAATTAGAGGAGGAAAAAAAAGGTGGGACCCGATAGCTGTCAAGGTGACCGTCACGTGGCAGAAATACCACATAACAGCCATTCATTGGGAGAGAGATGGGACCGGGTGTAACCCACATAGCAGGACGGGTAGAAAGGATTGTAAGAAGGTTGTAAACATTTGGTAGTAAACTTAGCATTTTTCTAAAAAAATAGAACTGAATCGAGTCTAATAAAAAATTAAATACTAAAAAAAGGATTGTAAGAAGGTTGTAAACAGTTGGATTTTGGTTTTAAAAATACTAAAAAAAGTTATTCAAATTTGAATATCAATTCAAAATCGAAAATCAAATAAGACTTACTATTATGTAAATATTATCAATTATATATATATTTTATGATTAAAATTTTACATTTTTGTATATATTTTAAAAATAATAATTCTAAATATATATTTTGAAATACAACTTTGATAATTTAACAACTACTCAGACATATGATACAACATTAAAATACAACAAATATATGTATACAAATTATAATTTTTAGTATAATTCAACTATAATCCCAATTTTAGACCCAATCCATTAAATAATAATAATAAAAATAATCCAGCCAAACGAACCAAATCGATTATTTAGTTCGGTTCCGTTATGACTAATTTCAGTTTTGAATTTTTAGAATTTTTGTTTATTCGGCTTTGATTTCATTACCATAACATGTAACCCCAAGAAGACCTCTCCAACGCAAAGATGAAAAGTGAAAAAATGACTAGTTTGATTAAGTTCTTCCGATATATTCAACGAGGTAGCAATACCCCCAACAAGGACTAGACATTACAAAAGTAATTTCATCCAGAAATAACTCCCAAAATCTTTCACATATGATTACCAGAAGAGCATATGACGTGAAATTTCTTCTATTTTTTACAAGTTTGATTTTGTATTCTATGACCATCACCCGGAATCTGCTTTGAACCTCTTTCTTAGGTGTAACTTGACAAGGTTTGAGAAGTTTACTATTCAACAGAAAGTTCAATTTTCAACACTGTTTCTCGCTGAGCAATTTACAACCTCCCAGCAAAACAACTTCAAAACAGAGATTTACAAGAATTTTGTAATAATGACTATAACCAGGATAAAGGATTGTCAATTGGGCACACCACAGAAAACAGTGAATTTTACTCAATTGGACTCACAAAATTACAAATCATTGGGCATATAAACATGTGAATCTTCTCATTATTCCCTTGCCTGTAAGCCAAATACGAACCCTTTGGACACCGATTGAGTCTGGTTCCTGTCCATTCTCCCAAACCCTTGAACAGAGCATAAAGCTGCATCAATCTCGCTTGGCGATTAAACTTTTATGGGCTCATATTTTTCACCCATGTTGCCACCTTTCTGTTTCTGAAACTGAATATATCTCAATGTGCTAGCAAAGAAAGAATCGGCAGACGGATCCGGTGCAGCGTTCTCGTTTTGCATCTCAGTTGTTATCAATTCAATCAGACCCTGAATTGCAGCACTTGTAATTTGAGGATTGCCCTTCTCCAAAAAGTACAAGTACCTGAAACCACACAGATAGAAATTCTGACAATCTACACACTTTTTTTAAAAAAATTCATGGTTACATGTTATGGTAATGAATTTACTTGTTCAGTATTTCCACAAACAAAGTGACAGAACCACTGCTACCCCGTGTTGCGCTGGCCATCTGCTGCGCAGCATTTGCAATTCTCAAGGCACGCTTTAGGCATAAGAGGACTCTGAAAAAGTGAAATGAAATAAGTTTAGGTGACAACAGTAGATATCTTCTTACAGTAAAAAACTAAAAAAGACTACACAAAAGTATGTAACATTGTGTCTCAACCTAATTAGTAAGGGCTATTTAGCAACAATGGCACTAAAAAAACATAATCACATGGCATATACTCGAATTAAAATCTATTAGCAACACAGAAATTAGACATAGTATATTCTGTGGTCTGTTTATGTATAATTCTCACCTTTCTCCATCATTGATTACATCTTGGTCATCGACCCAAAATAGGTGCGAGCATGCATAAACTGCTCTACACTGATCAGGCTTCTTTAAAAGCTTTGCGGAATACTGCACAACAACAATCAAATCAGTAAAAAGTTTACCGAAGGCCCTTATAGAGATTCTCCAAATCATGGGATAATGACAAACCCCCGTGGTTTTATGCGTTAAGGTATCTCTGTTTTCCACTCCAAAAATGTTCATCCTCTGAAGAGTTCCTATGATCAAGTGAATTGCAGTCACCTGTGCTTTAGAATCCTGTTCCCAAAAAGCACCAAATTTATGTGCAGATAAAAAAAATATGTAGGCACATGAGACTTTACAGATCAAGTATAGACCAGATTGCTTTATTAATACTTTCAGACCATTTAGAATTAATGAAAGTGCCGGTTTTACAGAACCTTGCTTTTCATCAAAAGTAAAAGGAACAATTCTCTTTTATATCTATTTGGTCATTCTCCTGTATTACAAGAATCCAGCAAACAAAAGAACCAATCATGAGGATGAGAACTGGTGCTTGTACAAATCACTTACTGCAATTTCTTCTTCGTATAATATAAATGCTTGGGTGAAAAATTCATATGCAACAGGTTCCAGGTCACAATCGTTGGCCGCCTGATTAGAAAAAAGGAAATGAAGATATGCTGGTGCTTATCAATACAAAGTGGAAGGAGTCTGTATAAAGCCGGCATACCTCTGCACATTGCAAATACAACCTTAAGGCAAGTTCTGGAGAAGGAACAGATGACAATGCCTCAATAATCTGTATAGAGTTGCAGGATAGTGAATGAATGGAACTATTAAGCATAAAGACAAGCTGAATGCTAAATGCAAGTATAAACACTCTTTTTCTAGGTAAACATTACACTTGGAAACAGAGGACCATAAAGAACATTTGGTATACATCGAAGAAAAAGAATTCAAAAGTTATGTACATGCACTTAAAATGAACATATTTCCTGTTACAGCAGGTCTCTGGAGTTGTATGATACATCACTTTGAAGAATGAATTTAAAATTATACATTTTTACATATAGAGACAAAACTTTTTCAACACATTAGAGCAGTTGTATAAGGCTGGGTTTGGATTGTTTATTGGAGGCTGCTTCTGCTTTTTATTCTTGGAAAGCGGTCCAAAGTTGTTTTGTAACAACTTATCAAATTTTTTTTTAGAATTTCGGGGCAGCTTTGACAGCAGCCTCACACCTGCTGTCAAAAGCTGCTTCTGCTGTGAGCTTTTGAAAAGCAGCAGCATTCCCAAACCAAGCCTAAGATGTTCCAGAGGACTTGTTACTTAATATACCTGATGTAAGATCTGAAATATTTTCTTCGGTGTTGCAGGCACCTCTTCCCCAGCTAAGTCCCCATCCTGACCTTGCAAACGTCTCACTAACTGCAGAGAAGATAATTATGACATGTTTACATATTGAAAATTCACAGGACAAAGAAGTTGTTATGCATACACAACCTGATTGTGAACATATGGCTTGCACATCGATAAAAGATGAAACTCGAGCAAATTAATCTCAGTGTGTAATAAAAATCACAATAAACTAGGAAGAAGAAACTATTACAGAAAATAATACTAGATACCAATGCTGCAAGCTGACTCTATTCTTATGGGAAAAAAGCTTGGATGATGATGACGACGACGACTAGATACCGTAGCTCCATATATACAAATGTTGTTGATAATTATACAGTTATTCAAAAGAGTGGATTCTAATGAGAGGAAGTATCTTGCACAATCCAATAGCAATTCAGATCAGATACTTGACAACAACACAAAAATAACAAAACTTGATCATAATTGTGGCACAAACTTGAAAAGACTCGACACAAAAGTAACAACTTAGAATGAAAATTATCATATATATATATATATATATATATATATATATATATATATATAGTCCCCCGGAAGCGACAAATAACAAGACACAAATAACCAAACAATAGCAAAAATTAACACAAAATGCAATGCTTAACGTGGTTAGGCCAAATTCAACCTACTCCATGAGCCAAGGGGACAAGTAACTTTCTTGAATTAACAAGAGAACCTTACAAGGACTACGCACACAATAACCAAACTTGATCATAATTGTGGCGCAAACTTGAAAAGACAAAACACAAAAGTAACAACTTATAATGAAACATATATATATATATATATATATATATATATATATAGAGAGAGAGAGAGAGACGTGGGTCGCCTGTGGTGAAGGTCACGGGATTGAATCCCACCCCCCTCCTGCGGGTGCCTAGGCACGGAGGGTATGGCACATAAACTACATATCCAAATATATATATATATATATATATATATATATATATAGAGAGAGAGAGAGAGAGAGAGAGAGATTCCCCCGGAAGCAACAAACAATAACCTTACGACTCACCGGTGTACCATCGGTATAAGGACAGAAGATAGTGCCAGTGAATTTTTGGACCCCAAACCTACTGGAAATAAAACTCAATTTACCGGCAGACTGCCAATATGGCGGTCTAATACTCATAATTCTTTTGAGCCATGTATCACAACTTCGACTTCTTTTAGGCTTCTCCGATCACCGAAAGGTGTCTGTCATACTCCGTAGTTGAGTACGAGCCATATACAACAATCGCCACATTGACTTGTCATTCAACTAGCCACCTCATGAGTATGTTGTCGATACTTCGTGTTCTTTTGACTTTAGCCCCTCTTTGGTCTTCCCCTACCAACATGATCTTTAACTAGAACCGTGACCAACCACCGACATAGTCTTGCCCAGGATTGAATACGACCATTGGTGTTCTTTGTCCAGAACCACGAAACTACCACGACACTCCTACCGAGACCGAGAACCTTCCTCAAGCTTGCGTACTTGAATAGAAATCAAGACGGCCTTGAACTTATCTGTAGGAATCACCTCGTTAGCATGTATGTTTGGTTCACCTTAGTATCAATAATCTTCAAAAGATCAAACTCCTTATTGCACCACTCAAGTATCTTGTGATAGTATGTCGATGTGTTTCGCCGACTATGGTATACATAATTTCACGAGATGAATCGCACTTTAACTATCACAAAACGCAACATATACCTTCTCGAACCCAAACTCGTCAACTAGGCCTTTAAACCACATGGCTTCCTTTGATGCCTCAATTGCCGCCAAGTATGCTGACTCAGTAGTAAAAGTGTCACTATATCCTGAAGTGTTGACTTCCAACTGACTGTAGAACCTGCAAGTGTGTATACATAGTCCATAGTTGATCTCTTTTTTTTATCCAAGCCACTAGCGTAATCATCAATCAACATACACCTACAACTGATTCAATCAGTGTTCTGACTTATGAAACAACAAACCGAGATCTTTAGAACCCTTGAGATACCAAAGTATATGCTTTATGGCTTCATAATGAAACTTTCCTAGATTTGACATGTACTTGCTGCCAAGACTTACCGCATACAACAAATCGTAACTGGTGCACACTACAGCATACAATAACGATCCCACCGTACTCGCATAGGAAACTCGAGATATCTTTACTATCTACTTCTTTGATTTCAGATATTTCTTAAAATATTTTGAAATAACCGACAATAGGGGTGCTCACATGTCTTCATGCGGAATCTCTTCAGCACCTTGTCAATATATTTCTTTTGGGATAGTCATAGCTTTCCGGCCTATGTCTAGTTGAATTTCCAAGCCAAGGACTTTTCTTCCTCCACCTGGATCTTCTAGTGTCTTGATTTATCTCATACTCTATGAAGCAATCAACATGTCATGGAGATATATCGACGACTTACCCATAAGCCTCCTTGAGTCTACATAGTTGTCATACTCACATAGAAAAAAATGTTCTTTAACATGAACGAATCGAAACGCTTGTCCCGCAGTCGGGGGGATTGCTTCAACCCATATAAAACCGCTTGAGCTTACATACGTGATCCTCCTTCTCGGGCTCCATAAAACCTTCTGGTTACCTCATGAAGATTTTCTCTTCCGACACAATGTGCAAAAATATCATGATGACATCAATTTGCTCCAACTCCATGTCCTGAGTCGCTACGAAAGCCAATAATACCAAAATAGACATGCTTAATCACAGACAAGAATATCTTGTTGTAGTCAACCACCTTCTTCACAACATACACTTTTGCAACTAATTGTGCCTTGTATTGCTTATTTTCTTTCTTCCTGAATATCCATTTGCAATCGATACTAATAGCCTCTTGTCCTTTGGTAGCTCGACTAAGTACCACGAAACATTCTTTCGAAGTGACTCCATCTCCTCTGTCATGTCAACTATCCAGTGATTTATGTCCTCTTGCCCAATAGTCTCCTTATAATCGTTTGGATCTTCCGTCTTCGTGCCTTAGAGCAAATGCAACCTTGTTTTCAAAACCATACCGCATCGGTACATTGTGTGTACACCATGATCTCCTTAATGTTATTGTCTTTTGAGTCTTGGTGGGCTTGGTACCCATATCCATTTCTGTAAACTGTCTGTCCACCACACCAATAGGTTGCTATGGTGCTAATGAGCTTGTATCCTAATGAGTGTGAGGAACCTTCAAAGTCTTCTTCCCCCTGTGTTACATCCTTAGTCTTTTCTTTCATATTTTCAACATTGAAATCTCATCGAAGATCACATCACAATTCACATATGTTTTCTGGATCCACAACGCGTAGCTTTTAACTCCATGTTTGAACCCAAAGAAAATGTACCTTTTTTACTTTAACTCCAGTTTGATTCTATCCTTCTGATTCACAAGTGAATAGGTAGGGCATTGAAACACAAGCAAAGAATCATAACCGATAGGCTATCCACTCCATACCTCCTCAAAAATCTGAAGATCGATGGCTGTAGATGATGATTCGTTAACCAAATATCATGCCTCGTTGTCTCTACCAATAAGTCTTCCGTAAGACCGGCCTGCAATCACATACTTCTGGCTCGCTCTAATAGTGCCATGTTCATGAGCTTTGCTACCCATTTTTGCTATGAACATCATGATATTGTCCATTGCCTCTGAATGTCCTGCTCCTTGCAGTAGTTCTGAAACTTTGTCGAGGTGTACTCACCTCCAATATTTGTCCGCAAATACTTTATTGCTCGCCCATTTAGTTTCTCTACGGCGTCTTCGACTCAAAATCTAGCAAACACATCTGATTTGTGTTTTAAGGAAATAAACTCATACTTTCCGTAAGAAGCCGTCTACGAAAGTGAAGTAGTACTTGGTATCTCCCTTTGATCAAACAGGTAATGACCCCCATACATCTAAGTGAATATAGTCGAGAAGTCCTTTGCCCTTTATGCACATTGTTCTAAAAGGTGGACGCCTAGGCGGCTGGTGACCGCTCGATGCCCGCCTAGACGCCCGCCTAGTCCCCACGACGCACATCATACATGTTATGGAATTTTATGGATTTTTTTATGCAATTTTTATTAGGTTTTTTGAATTCTTTTTTATATCTTTTGAACCGCCTACATCTAGGCAGCCGCCTAGGCGGACTAGGCGGCGGGTCCCTACCCGACTAGCACCTAGCGCTTTTCACAACCTTGCTTATGCACCGCCTGCTTAAAGCCAACTTTATGTTGCTTGCCCATAGCAATACTTACAGAAATCTAGTTTGCACTCTTTAAGGCCCTTTAGCAACTACCTTTTATGCAACTCATAAAGACCCCTCTCATGTGGCTTAAACGCATATGACATAACCTTGTGGTATCCTCTACATCTTTCTCTGTAACAACAGTCGCACCACCAATGACAGTGCTTACATCCAATTGATACAAGTTTGACGACAATTTATATCCCTTCACGACCACCAGGTTGCCCTTTACTATCTTTAGCAAATCACTTTGACCAACAAACTTGCATCATACCAAATCCAACGAACCCAAAAAAATGAGATTTTTCTCAAATCCAGAGTATCTCACGTTCACGAGAGTCCGTACCACTCCAAACATGCAAATCACGAGAGAACAACACAATCACTAAACTCCTTATAGGTGTTGAACCACTCCTTGTATAGACACAATGATATGAACACCTCAAGTCAAGAATCTAAGTTTCATAGAATGTATCATTCCCGCTATGCACCGTAAGTACATCACACTCTAACTTTTCGACTTGTGCAAGATTGGCTTGACCTAACTCTTTGAACTGACGCCTTTACCATTCTTCTCCGTCCATTGTTTATACTTCGAATATTGTTTCTTCATGTGCTCGACTGTTTGAAGAAGAAGCATGCATCGCTCTCCTGTCTAAATGATTTGGACTTCCCTCTGTCACGACCCGCACCCGATAATTCGGACACGAGTTCGTGGGTACATCCAGCCTACGCCGCAATATCGGTGGTAGAACGTTGTCTAGTAACTTACAAATATTCATCAACTCACGTAATATATATGAAATAAAACATAGTACTCAAATCACATTTTTAAGGAAGATAACACCAGAAAGAACAAAACGAACATTAAGACATATAATTATCAAGTCTCATAGTTAAGTCAAACAACTTCAAAGAGTCTAGATCCAAAAGTATTACATAAGACAGTTCTACCGGAGACAAAATCCGAACAAATGCTAAAATAGGAAAACTAGGTAACTAGATAACTAGAGGTCATAGTCTGGATCTCCACTGCAATCACTCCTGATGTGAAGGATCTAACTCAGCTATGTAGTCCTCCTAGGTACTGAAGTATGTAGAACACGGGTTCTCGATGTCATCTCCTAAAATTTTGAACATATATATGTCAGGATTGGAACGAAAGTACATCAGTGAAATCAGTTCTAATATATGGTAGAAGCTATAAGACAGTAATAGTAATGAAATACATAAAAGACTGTAAACATGCGACCAAGCAGGACATGCAAAGAGAAAACTGTAAAAGTAAATATCGCATACATCGACAAGTATGGAGTAAACCAGAAAGACAGTCAACATCTACGTGATTTAAAATACTATCTTCGACGTGATCATCTTAGGTGAATCAATGTTTAAAAGAATCAATGTCTAAATAAGAATCAGACTCAATCATACGTGAAGTGCGTGAAGAGCCATCCACAAGGTCTACACCACAACATGGTCTAAATACGAGATTGATCACACATCTAACTAGTATTTTTCCAACCCCGGCTAGAAAGCATGGTCTCGAGTCACGACACGGGAATCACGATGCAAGGTCTAAATACAAGCACGATGATCAAGGTCTATGTAACAACAGAAAAACCAACATATCCTGACTTGAGATCCAGAGAATACCAATCTGTGTAACAAGCGTGTCAGAATTCAAGTAAAATATAACTAGAACATAAAATATAGAAACTATCAAGATAATAAAAACAATCAGATAATGTACTCGTCTGCCGTAGTGTGATGATATGGAAAAGAGTGTAACGAGGTCCAAAAAACCTATATTAAGAATTATCATGTCAATAGGCAATATGAAAATCTAAATCAACCTATTTACTAAGTTATTGGTTTCTAGGTTCAATTACGTTGGCATTCCAATACCTTGGTATTTAATACCTATACTAAACACTACTTATCACAATACTAATTTTAGTATTATAACTCTCCCATACACTAACACTCTTGAATACTCTCATGAACACTCATACTAACATCTCAACCCCTTGATCAAAATGATAATGAGGAAAGTGATGATGGTGATGTTGCTGTTAATGATGCTGCTGCTACATGTTGCTGTTGCTGCTGCAGGCTGCTGCTGCAACTGCTGCTTATCACCGCTACTGCTGTTTTTTGCACTTCCTGCACTCTCTCCCCCTTAAACACACGCAACACACTTATATATATATATATATATATATATACTCTCTCTCTCTCTCTCTCTCTCTCTCTCTCTCTGACACACACACACACATATATATATATATATACATAAACATCTCTCTTTACATATGTATATATATAATCACACACACACACATATATATATAATCATACTCTCTCTCTCTCTCTCTCTCTCTCTCTCTCTCTCACACACACACACACACACACACATATATATATATATATATATAAACACTCTCATACATATACATATATATATAACTCTCTTTTTATATACATTTATTTACATATATATGAACACCCACCCACATGCATATATATACTCTTCTTTATTAATAATAATAATACACATACACATGTATATGTGTATTTACTCTTTATATATTCATCTAATACTCTTGTGTATATTTATCATAGTTTAAAGTATCGGCCGATACCGATCCGATACAGCCGATACCGATACAGTTTGGCATGTCCCGATCCGATACCGACCGATAACCGATACTGACCGATACCGACATTAGAGGTCTTTTTTCCGGTCAATTCGTCAAAAAAAATTGAATTAAAAAGACAAATTAGAAAGGATGTAAAAGCATAGTAAGGATGTAAAAACATATAAAAGATGAAAACTTATCTATCGCATATAAATCAATCTACAAGGATGACTACTATTTCATTCAATATCAAAAATACTAAGAAACAATACTGAAAATACTTTAAATTATGTATAAATGTATAAAATATATTCTCTAAAATGTTAATAATTTACTAATAGTTGTTTGCTTTCCGATACCAAAAAATCCGATACTCCGATCCGAAACTCCCGATACTACCGATACCGCCGATCCCGATACTCATAGGAATGGTCCGATACCGATTCCGATACCGATACTTTGAACCTTGATATTTATACACCAACACAATAGAATTCCCAAACACACCCTTCCATTTAAACACTAAAGTTCATGATACTACCAAGTATCCTTATTAGAAATTAAACCTAGGGATTAATGAATTTCCTATGGATTTTAGAGTGATTTTTTAAACTAAAAGTCTAAGTGAAAAGTAAGGACTTACCTCTTGGGAAGGGTTCACAAGTACAACCAATGAATTTGGTTTCAAAAGCTAGGTTCAAGCTCTCCCTCTAGCCTCAAGCTTCCTCTAGCAAACCTCCTTGAGCCCTCAAGCTTTTGGCTCCACTTTGGAGGAGTTTTAGAAGTGTTTAGGGTTGTGGGGAAGAAACTTTGGAAGAAGGGATTTGAAGAAGAAGAAGTGGAGAAGAAGTGAAGTGGGATGAAAAGAATGAAGGGATGGGGGTTAAATAGGTGTTGTGTATCTTCTCATGCAAGTCTTCCCTTGATCTTTGTTTGAAAAGGTAGAAAAGAATTTACAAGTTTACCCCTAGATTTTTATCATGAAGAGATAGGATTAAAAGTAACTAGATATTTGTTGTTGAAGACGTGGAAAGCTAATCACCTAGATTTTCCTAATCCATGATTAATCCCTAACCTAAACATAACACTTCCATTAACCTAAACATAGGTTAACCCTAAACTAAACACCAATTAGAATTAATTAACTAATCACTAATTATAAACTAATTAATCCTAATCAATAACAATTAAAAAAATATTTTGAAAAAAGTAGAGGTTACAAATCTACCCCCTTTAGAAGAATTTCATCCTCGGAATTTAAGGATGGATGTGGGCACGAAATGAAAATGGGTAAAAAATACTTCACGACTCACCAGATAGGGTATCGTTTTCACATCTTGTCTTCTGCTCTCTAGGATAGGGTAACCTATATTCAATCATCACTATAGTTGAAATCCCGTACCATTCATGGTTTACGGTCGTATTTTAAAATCATCGATCTATATATATATATATATATATCTATATATATATATATATATATATATATATATATATTCATTTGTTATCCAACATACATAGTTATAACTCTACTGGTCATGATATTGCAGTCTCTAACAAGAATTTTATTACTAGCAATATTTAGCAAAATTATTGATGTAAACTATAAGATGCTATAGAATCAAACAGATCAATAGCTGAAATTGAATTGAGAAGAACAAAACATACTAACATATCGTCAGTAATTGAGAAGAACAAAACTTGTTGAGGTGCACCCCTCTGCTGATATTGGGGATGATGTTGTGCCACAGGTGGCCTAACTGGACTTGTCTGGGCAGAAGCTATATCCTGAGCTCGATGATGAGGAGCTAAGAGATAATCCCTCATCTGATGCCCTGTGGAAGTGCAGTAAAGACATGCTCCAAGCCTCTTCCTGCAGGTCTCCCAGGTATGCCATGGCTTCTTACAGTAAGTACAGCCTAGGGCATGTTGTATCTGCCTTTGTGGCTGCTGCGGAAAGGGAGCTCTAGCTGGTAGATAGTTCTGCGGTGGCTGCTGGAAAGTCCTCGGCTGAAACTGGGAACACTTTGCAGGTCCCGAGCTACTACTCCCACCAAGAGCATCGCGGTCCCTCTTAAGCCTCAAGCTCAAGTCTACCTCTATCCTCTGTGCCTCAAGAACTATACGATCGAAAGTCGTGACGTCGGAATCAATATGAACACGGATCTCCCCGGTCAGGCCTTGTCGGAACCTGCGTGCTCGGTCGTCTGGATCCCGTATAATATACTCAGCAAATCGGCTCGGTCTGCCAAACTCCGCTGCATATTCGTCCACGGACATGTTGTTCTGCTCCAAGTTCTGGAATTGTTTCTCCAGAACTCCCTTGGCCATAGCGGGAAAGAACTTTTTGAAGAGGGTCTTAAATGCCTCCCAGGTCAGATCCGTCGTCAGATCCGTCGCAGCAAGTCTAGGCTCATTTCTGAACCAAGTTCGTGTAATGTCTAGAAGTTGTAGGCCAACATCCTCAACTCTCAGGTCTTCAGGAATCCTGGCAACTCGCAGAATACGCTCGATGTCCTCGAGCCAGTCGTCAGCGTAAAGGATACCCTCGGTACCCTTGAAGTCTCGGGGACACATCTTTTTGAAGTCCCAGATGGTTCCCGATCTCTGTTGTACCGGTTGCTGAGCTGCACCCTGTTGAACTACTACTACGGCCACTTGATAAGCATTCTCTATGCCTGCTCTCATCACATCCGTCTGAGCCCTATGTGTCTCAGCTTGGATGCGCTGGGTCTCGGCCTGTACTCGCTGTGCCTCCATCATCCCTCGAAGGTCTGGACATCACTAACTGGCACGCCATTTGCAAGGGTAGGAAGTCGTGCTCCCCCCAGAGGTGGAAGTGGAGGAGATGGAAGACTTTCTGCTGTCGTCCGGGTCACACGACGAGAGGTCGCAGATCGTTCGTAAGCTGCATCTACTGCTGCTCCCGTGCTCCTCGCTCTAACCTTCGGTTTCATTCTGAATTTAGAATGAAAACCCAAAAAAATATCAAATGGCACAAGATTAGACATTTAACCAAGTATAGTTAAAAAGGTATCGAATACATATGAAATTTGAACAGGAGTCAAGCAAATTTCAAACCAGAATGAAAATTTTCCAAGTATGTGATTGAGTTACTCTCTTCTTCCTAATATCCTATATTCATCAATTTTATTCTATCGCAGGCTCACAGTAGTGTACCCATTTCGGGAGACTACCACGACATCACAGTAGTATGTGATGACGGACCTGCATGAGCCACCACAAAAACGTGTCACGACCCGCATCCGATAATTCGGACACAAGTACGTAGGTACGTCCAGCCTACGCGACAGTGTCGGTGGTAGAATGATGTCTAGTAAGTTACAAATATCCAACAACTTACGTAATATATATTAAATAAAACATAGTACTCAAATCACATTTCTAAGGAAGATAACGCCAGAAAGAACAAAACGAACATTAAGACATAAAATTATCAAGTCTCATAGTTGAAGTCAAACAACTTCAAAGAGTCTAAATCCAAAAGTATTACATAAGACAGTAGACTACCGGAGACAAAATCCAGACAAATGCTAAACTAGGAAAACTAGCTAACTAGATAACTAGACGGTCACAGTCTGGATCTCCACTGTAATCACTCCTGACGAGCAGGATCTAACTCAGCTATGTAGTCCTCTTGGGGACCGTAGTATGTAGAGCACAGGTTTTCGATGTCATCTCCTAAAATTTTTAACGTGTTCATGTCAGGATTGGAGCGAAAGTACATCAATGAAAGCAGTTCCAATATATGGTAGAAGCTATAAGACAGTAATAGTAATGAAATACATGAAAGACTGTAAACATGCGACCAAGCAGGACATGCAAAGAGAAAACTGTAAAAGTAAATATCGCATACATCGACAAGTATGGAGTAAACCAGAAAAACAGTAAACATCTACGTGATTTAAAATACTATCTTCGACATGTGATCGGCATGGTGAATCAAGGTCTAAATAAGAATCAGGCTCAATCATACGTGAAAAGCATGAAGAGCCATCCACAAGGTCTACACTACAACATGGTCTAAATACGAGATTGATCACACATCTAACTAGTATTTTCCCAACCCCGACTAGTAAAGCATGGTCTCGAGTCACGACACGGGAATCACGATACAAGGTCTAAATACAACCACGATGATCAAGGTCTATGTAACAACAGGAAAAGCAACATATCCTGACTTGAGATCCAGAGAATACCAATCCGTGTAACAAGCGTGTCAGAATTCAAGTAAAACATAACTAGAACATGAAGTATATAAACTATCAGGATACTGAAAACAATCAGAGAATGTACTCGTATGCCGTAGTGTGATGATATGAAAAAGAGTATGTAACGAGGTCCAAATAACCTATATTATAAATTATCATGTCAATAGACGATATGATAATCTAAATCAACATATTTACTAAGTTATTGGTTTCTAGGTTCAATTACCTTGGTATTCCAATACCTTGGTATTCCAATACCTTGGTATTTAATACCTACACTAAATACTTATCACAATACTAATTTTAGTATTATAACTCATCCATACACTAACACTCTTGAATACTCTCCTGAACGCGCATACTAACATCTCAACCCCTTGATGAAAATGATGAGGAGGAAAGTGATGATGGTGATGTTGCTGCTAATGCTGCAATTGCTAATGCTGGAGGCGGCTGTTGCTGCTGTTTTTTGCACTTCCTGCACTCTCCCCCTTAAAACATACACAACACACTAATATATATATATATATATATGTGTGTGTGTGTGTGTGTGTGTGTGTGTGTGTGTGCACGCGCGCGCCTGAGTATATATACATATACTGAGTATATATATATATATATATATATATATACTTCTCTCTTTACATATGTATATATACATAATCATACTCTCACATATATATATATATATATATATATACATAAACATCTCTCTTTACATATGTATATATATAATCACACACACACATATATATAATCATACTCTCACTCTCTCTCTCTCTCTCTCTCTCTCTCTCTCTCTCTCTCTCTCTCTCTCTCATACACATATAAACACTCTCATACATATACATATATATATAAATCTCTTTTTATATACATATAAACGTATGTATATATATAATCATACTCTCTCTCTCACACACACACATACATATAAATACTCTCTCTCTCTCTCTCTCTCTCTCTCTATATATATATATATATATATATATATATATATATATAAATCTCACTTCTTATATACATATATATGAACACAAACCCACATGCATATATATACACACTTCTTTATTAATAATACACATACACATATATATGTGTATTTACTCTTTATATATTCATCTAATACTCTTGTGTATATTTATACACAAACACAATAGAATTCCCAAACACACCCTTCCATTTAAACACTAAAGTTCATGATACTACCAAGTATCCTTATTAGAAATTAAACCTAGGGATTAATAAATTCTCTATGGGTTTTAGAGTAATTTTTTACACTAAAAGTCTAAGTGAAAAGGACTTACCTCTTGGGAAGGGCTCCCAAGTACAACAAATGAATTTGGTTTCAAGAGCTAGGTTCAAGCTCTCCCTCTAGCCTCAAGCTTTCTCTAACAAACCTCCTTGAGCCCTCAAGCTTTTGGCTCCACTTTGGAGGTATTTTGGAAGTGTTTAGGGTTGTGGGGAAGGAACTTTGGAAGAAGGAATTTGAAGAAGAAGAAGAAGAAGTGGAGAAGAAGAAGTGAAGTGGGATGAAAAGAATGAAGGGGTGGGAGTTTAATAGGTGTTGTGTATATTCTCATGCAAGCCCCCCTTGATCTTTGTTTGAAGGTGTGAGAAGGAATTTACAAGTTTACCCCTAGATTTTTATCATGAAGAGGTAGGATCAAAAGTATCTAGATATTTGTTTTTGAAGAGGTGGAAAGCTAATCGCCTATATATTTTCTAATCCATGATTAATCCCTAACCTAAACATAACACTTCCATTAACCTAAACATAGGTTAACCCTAAACTAAATACTAATTAGAATTAATTAACAAATCATTAATTATAAACTAATTAATCCTAATCAATAACAATTAAAAAAATTAAAAATATATTTTGGAAAAAGTGGAGGTTACACCCTCGGCTACTCTTGCCTCCATCCTTATTCTTCAAGCTTCCCATTTCATTGGCAATCAACCTCGATTACGACATAATTGGATTTGGCCTCTTCATAATCTCACTATTACGAAGAGTTAGTTGTCAACTCTTCCATCTCAAGAGTCTCCATGTGATAAATGATCGTTGTCTCCAAATACTTACAAGAAAAGGAAAGCAAAGATAGGAGTAAAAGTGTCTTATCCTCCTCAAACTTTCTTCGAGATATAGAAAATAAATAACAATTTTGTCCAAGTTGTTCAGATGACTTAGAATTTGGATCCCTTAATGCGTACATTGTAGTGTTGCTTCTTGAGGTACAACTTATTAGACAACGACTGTCATATACAAGCCTCTAGTTTCAACCATAAATAGGCCGCAGCAATCTCTAAGATAATATTATACATCACCTCATCCACCATACAAAGCTCTTATCTTGTCATGTGACCTCCGATTCATGCCATCCCATGCATCACCTGTCATCGGTAGGTTTTGTCCTTACCAACGGTGACCTTAAACAACTCTTCTTTCACAAGGATTTTCTTGACCCTTCTCTGCCACAAAGAGAAGTTTTATTTACAGTTGAATCTTCTCTTATCTAGAAAGAAGCCATTAATTTCATACAAAAACTGCAGCTAGCAGAAGACTAAATTGATTTACAATGGCAGTTGGAAAATGATCGACTTCTTTCTAAAATTTGATCCTTCTTTAGTTTTATAAGATAGGCCTAAAGAGATTGTGAGGGGAAGGTATGTGTCATATTATAGCTCAAACATGAAGTAAACAATGAAGTCCCCCTGTCGATTGGAAGTAATATTTTGACGTTTATTTTGTTTCTGCATGCATCACAGGAGCGACAGAATCTTAGTTAAAGGCGCCGCTAGAACTAGGATAGGCCTAAACAAACATATATTGAGGCTGTAAAGAAGGATATGGTTTTGTTACAGAGGACATGAACCTTGGTGGAGACAAAAGAAAATTGTCCAAATAACTGATCCAATTTTTTTGTATAAAGGCATTAATGTTGTTGTAAGTATGCAAAGTCAACTTTATTGGATTATTGGATCCTATGAGAAAATATAAATAAATCATTGAAATCATAAATAAAGTATGCATTACTAGATACTTCACATCCCAATCCATGTCTAGTTCTGATCAAAGAGCATTTTAGCATCCAGGCCTCGAGATCTGACAGTGAATCATAACAGGCTGACTATTGAGCATATTATAGTTCCAAAAGGAAAATTGCATTATGGACGAGTCATGGAATCTAATTTTGACCTGTTGAGTTTCTCTGCTACATAGTCAGAAAGGGGTAGAATACAGAAGGGGCATCAGATTTCACATGAATCGTTTCCAAAGCATGTCATAATAAATATAATCAGTATATGTGAATCACCCATGAACAGCAATTAGCAAATAATATGAGATTATCTAGAATATCATTAAGTTCTGCCTGCTAAGTGATAACCAACTGCTTCAACATGTAATTAATTTCATATCTTCAAACTTTTGCCGTCATAGAATTCATCAATTCTCTTGAAAAAGCTCTTTCCTCCCAACTATGACTGTTAAAAGATATCAACTTTATATTTACTATGGTTAAGGAGCAAAAACAAATTAAGTGCGAAAACAAATGATGCAGTATGAGTTCACTAGTATAATATGCATGTCCCATGCTAGATCAATTAATTAGTTAGCTCTGCAATTAAAATACAAAGGAGAACATTGTGGATACTACTTATGAATCAAACAAACATAGTGATCCCACTACCATCTATGGAAAAAAAATTGCAGAACTACGGTAACATTTAACACAGACTAAAGAGTCATTCAAGCAGTCGTTGGTTCAGTAAAAAGTGAGGAAAACGATTATTTAGAAGGAGATACTATTTATATATGTTTCATTTCAGTTTTCTTTCCCTTGCTTTCTTGGCAACCAAACACATTCAGAATTTCAGAAACATCACAAAGACAAAACCCAAATTATATATTTTGAAAAAACAAGTACAGACCTTAAGGGAAGAGAACACAAGTGGGGGTACAGTAAAAGGCAGGCGCTTCGGTCCTCCAAGAAGAATATGCTTCCTCACAGTACATATAATCTGAAAAAATCGGTCACCATAATCAATATGGATTTTTACCAAAGAAGACTTACAATCTAATAAAAGTGAGTAATAACCCCAAGAAGAAATTGTATTTAAATGGAAATTGGTATCAAAGCAAACATCAAGCTATTTGTACACATGAAACATCAGGCACGGGGGGAAGGAGTGGCGGGAGAGAAATCTAAAGTAGACAAACCAGATATAAATCCATGTTTATTCATTGCGAGATATTTCCCTGGCATTCACGACTTTGGTGTTGTTATATCAATATCATGATCTTTGTAGTCATCCAAGCCTTCTCACATCATGATGGAGTCAGCTATACAGCCAAAAAAAAACTCCACAAACAATTGACAATGGTTTTATGAATGGCTGTGAACTTGGCTTCAGGCGTCTTCAATGGTGTCAGCTAGTAGTCATCCAAGCCTTCTCACGTCATGATGGAGTCAGCTATATATACAGCCACAAAAAAAAAAGCTCCACAAACAATTGACAATGGTTTTATGACTGGCTGTGAACTTGGCTTCAGGCCTCTTCGGTGGTGTCAAATTCCTAGCCTAGAGGCTAATTGACAGGTTGGTAGATCCATCCTTTTGGTCATACTGTGTGAGCTCATCTAAAAATTACTCAAATAAGGTCTCACCCATAAGACATACTTGCCTATCGTTTATTGTTTCATGCAATAAAGTAAACCAGATTAACTGAGTTTCCCATTTCTAGAGATTGAAACTACTTAGGAATCTACTTAAAGCATACTCTTGCATGTGATCAAAATTTTACTTCCAGTAAGCCAGTACAAAAAGATGAACACGTTATAAAAATGATTTAACATATCAGTACAGAAAGGTACCTCTAACCCAAAGGGAGCATCCAACTACAAAAAACCAATTTCACAAAGGCTGTATCTTAGAGTAAAAAAACTCTTTTTCACCGACTTCAAGAGAAACCATGCAGCAGAGATCTCATCTATGTTTGACCTTTAATTAACAACTCTATAGATACTTCTCTTTATGTTTGGATGTTAAATTTATAGATTATCTATGAGTAGGTTTCCTAAGTTCAAACTATTGAACGTCAATGATCATAGTCCCTGTTCATCAAAGGTTGAAACTTGAAATATAATCCCAATGCAAAAAAAAAAAAAAACGCTCATTAGAGTCCTGTTGAACATTGTGAAAAGATAGTGGCAAGCAATGGCATGATTCACAATGCAGATTTTCACAAAAGGAGAAAACACATAAAATCTTGTTGGTTACCTGCAACATCTCTTCAGCATCCTCATTATACAACATGTGAATCAGACGTGCAACAGAATTCTGCTCCTCCTTGAAATCCTCTTCATCAAGCTGTATGAAGTTGAAACATGGGTAAGAAATTCACTAGGTCAGCAAAGGCAGCATGATCCGCTGCATGCATTGCCGGTTTGGGCAATAGCTGTTGCCTAAGCCATATTCCAAAAGCACTACCATGCAGTACGGAATATAATTATCTGAAAAATGTTAACATTCATAAAGTAATATTTATTTCAATGTGCACCTCATCATCTGGAGTCCCATCAATATCCTTTATAATTCCTTTAATTAATACAAACAAAGACTCCACCTAGAAAAAAGAAACAGCCAATAATGGTATTGTTGATTGATTTAGAAATAAATGAAAATAGGATATGGACCTACCTTATCAGCAGTGGATACGCAAGTGTTGTTCTTCATTATGCTCTGGATAATGACCACTGCCATGACTTTATTTGTAGCAGTATCAAGGTGATCCATGATTTTCGGATAGTTAGACAGCTTCAATGCAGTGACGATATCATTATACTTCTCCAATGGAGCACTAAGAAGTGCAACAATTTGCTTAGTTGATTTGCTATCCTCGAGCTTAGCTTTTCCTGAAAGCTTCTTAACACAAGCTCCCTGTTTCAACATGTCATGCAATAACCAGTTTTAAATTTTAAATAAGCCAATGCATGAGGTGCAGATGATGAAGCAAGGGAGATATAAATAAGTTGATTGCAGCATAGCTTCAGATTATTCGAAAAGTTTACTATAAAAATTAAGACAGATTTCGGAAGTATATTTTGTATGGGTGTTTCCTGCATAAATTTGGATTCTTGATGAAAACACTATCTACTAAGAACAAATCATTCAAAATCCTCTTCATGTTTAAGGCAACTGAGCTACGCATAAACATAGTTATAAGTAATTGCACATACCAGCACTTGATCTACATAATCCAGTCGATCAGGATGGACACGAAGGATAAAAGTAAGAAGTGAAACATATAAAGTGATTGCTCCAAACACAGGCATGTCAACCTGTGCTTCAATGACCTGCCAGAAAAATGCAAAAAAGTGATATTTTAGTGTAATTGGATTTGCTCAAACATCTACATAAGTACTCATACACAAATCAACGCATAGACTACACGTACACGAATCTTGGGCACATTTATGCATGTGCACACACGCGAGCACACTACTCGTGCGTACGTGTGCAACCTCAAAAAAAAAAAAAAAAAAAAACTCATAGGTATGATAGAGATAGAGACTCTCAGCATTATAATCCATAACCCTTAAATCCTCTAGAAATAGAATTATCTTATGTTGGCTTAGTCTGCCCCATTGGTAAGGGAGCTGAGAACCAAGCATAAGGAGCTATTAGTAGTAAAACGTAATCCAGGGGAAGATAATGTGTAAATATGTTGAAATACAAGATTTTGCATATGCTTTACACGTTTGACAATGTGGATCATTTGTTAAGATGGTCCACCATGCAGTATGTCCATTCTCTTTATGTTTTTGACAGTGCCTACATAATACTTATCCTCCTTACACCTGCACGCACTCATATGCACATGTGTATGGGGTCAGTATTGCTGGAGGTTTAATCTCCCATTTGTTCTTCTGATACCACCTCTCGTCGGAGAATGGACAAAGGCTGCGGCTAGTAAATTAATATATACTGGATCAGTCTTCACTTTATTTCACTCTATCCTCTTTTCTTTACCCTTTCCACTTGTATCTTGCTAAAATTTACACCCCACCAACACTGAAGCTAAAATCATAAACAGTGACGGCAAAAATGGTTGGGGAAGACAAATGAAATGAGAAAGAGGTTCTCTTGCAGTACGTTAATCCGTAAATCAGGTATAGATCCTTGAACGCAGTTCAATCTAGTATTGTCATATCCGATTCATGTATACATCTTTTAAGCCCAAACCTTATCATATATCCGTGGATGTGTAAGATTTACTTTAGTCACTTAGCACAGGCATTCCTTCCAAGATAGACTTGTATATGACTAACTGTTGGTTAAACATACAAATTAACATAGTTTTGGAAATAAAAACCAAATCCAAGTATACACGGTATGGACAAAGGTCAGGAATTCTACAATCCAAACTTGAAATGGATTAGGACTGATTGGATCTAGGGCTGCAAATGGGCCAGATCAGGCAACTTTTGGAATGAAAACCTGACAGGGAGCGGTACTTGCAACTCCAAGCCTGTCTGGTTTGCTGAATGGCCATTCTGACCTAGCCTGGACTAGATATGGATATTATGTTTTTACAGTTTGTCGTATATATATATATATATATATATATATATATATATATATATATATATTATAAACTTTACAGTTGTGTACATTCCCATCAGTTTGCATATCTCAAGCAGAATATTTACCTTTCCAATAGCACTGCTCAATTTAGCAAAAGCTTCCACTTGCAAGAATTCTGGTAGTACCTGCAGCAGTTATAAATAAGAAAGGAATCTTTAAATCCCATTTATTTAGCTAGCCCGTAGAATACTCACTTCTGCGCTGGAGGAAGCATAATTTGATAATCTATCCATAAGTTGAG